>JAUELK010045905.1:0-13192 GCA_031471215.1 Gastropteron pacificum | reverse complement strand
AACATGGATACAAACAAACATAAAAAACAAAACAGTAGTCCGTCGCCTAGTCTCACTGACCTCTGGCAGCAGGTCGTTGGTCTGGCTCCAATGTGAGTAGACTGTCCACAGCCTCCCTGGCCTTCTGACTGAGTGCCTCGTCCCCTTCTGGCCACAACATGTCTGTTTGCAGAGATGGAAGAAACAACAGCCACACTGTATGTGAGAGTATATTATGTGTATGCATAGATGGAAGAAAGAATTGATTTACTTATTTTGCATTATCGTCTTTTCTTGAAAGCAAACAAGCTCAAGACGTTACATCAATGTGCATAGATACAAGCTTTCATATGACATGTACACGAGCAAAACATCACTGTAAAACATAAATACATTTAGATATAAAAAATATGAAGATGTGGTATGTACATAACATGAGAACAATGTACACATAATTCATATAATATATATATATATACATATATAAATAAACAAGAGCCCTACTGTATGTGTGAGTATATGTGTAGGAGTGTAAATTTGTGTGCATACCTGTGAGTGTGTATAGGTGTGTGCATCTATCACAATACATGCACTGTCATTTTAAAAGATTGAGGCCAATCCCCTGTTGCATGGATAAGCATTTATAGAAACAAACTTTACCGTTGTTGTTGTCATTATCATTATTTTTAAAAAAAAATCGTTGTTGAACTTTGACTCCATAAAGTGGTCCCCTCATAATACGAGTCATAAACTTGAACTTGGTAAAATTCGCCCACTCACTTTTGTTGAGGATGTTTTCAAACACGGCCTCTGGCGTCTGGTCATTGAAGGGAGGTAAACCAGTAAGGAACTCGTACAGACACACGCCCAGACCCCACCAATCTACGGCAAAACCTGGTGGCACAATGGAATATAGAAGAGATTGGGACACAAATCTTTTGTGATCATCACTATGGTCACTGTCATTTTTATTGTAATTTTTATGATCATTTTCAGTATCGCAGTGATCAGCACTGGAGCATTTTCATCATCATTAAAAAATCGTTATTTCAATTTCATACCCTCATCATCACTCACTCACTCACCTAGACTCCCTCATGCGCACACACACATATATCCTATTGAACATAGAATAGAGAACTACAGTGTAGGCCTACAGTGTTTCACAACATACCAAGTAGAGTATTGATTAAAGCAGAGATTATAACTAAAACTTCTGGAGCATTCTGATTTCGGGACAAAACAAGTATTCTTGTTGTGATCAGGCACTTCAAGGTATGAGCTTCAAGTTGTCTTATAGACCTACAGAGCCATGGCAGCATAGCTCTGCAACATGGGACTGGAGGGCCTTCAAATTGGCCCCTTTTTCATACAATTATGTAATGCAGTCACAAGACTCCTCCAGACCAGATATTAACTGCTATGTGCAATGCAGTCATTGAGATGGTACTACCTATATTGATGCAACGTTTGGGACATTTATGGTTACAGCCATGATTTAGGACTGAACCAGGTGAATGTCACATCATTTTCTGTAGCCCTGGTGCTTGAACTTATGTGAAAGAATTCACAAAGTTGATCACAGTACGGGGGCAAAAACACGCAATACAAATGGGCATTGCTATTATCACAGTACATGATGGTGATGATTACAACTATTAAATATCATTATCATTATTTGTTCTTCTTGAACTCAAACTAAAAGAACCAAACAAACCGTGTGGCTGTTGAAGCAGAATCTCCGGTGCCAGGTAGTCTGGGGTTCCCAGAATTCTCTCAGCCTCCTCCTCCTTAGGCTGTGGGCCTCTGCGGACACTTTTGGGGGTCCTCAGAGGTGTCTGTAGGCAGGTACCCCCGGCCAGCTTGTCTGTGGGTGTACAGAACATGTGCTCGCCGCCCACCCCTAGGTCACCTCTCGGAGTCTTTGGTGCCGGAGTCTGAGGATGCAAATGATGATCCGTTAGGTCAAATGTTCTCTTCCAAAGAGAAAGATAAGATGATGTATGATGATGACGGTGATGAAGTCATTTGTGATCTTATCTCATCTCATTCTTCTTGTGTCAGATTTCATCCTGTCTTGTCACATCTTGTCCTATCTAAAATGTTATTTCACATGACAATCCAGCGCCTACAGCCAGAGAGCTGTTTTCATACAAAGTCCAAATATACATGTGCCTAGAAAATGTAAAAAAACCCATTGATTCGTAGATTTATAAATTAATAAAGAAGTGCTAAATGAGTATAAAGATGGGAAACTCACTAGGTGGGGTCTGGCGAAAATGTCTGCATTCTGAGCCACAACCGAGGCATCTTCGGCAATGCTGGGCATGGGCTTTGCACAGGATGGCAGTCTCGTGGCTTTGCCTGCATGGAGGTGGTGGTGCTGGTCTCCATCCCCTCTCAGGCCTGTGTCGTCTTCAGAGGAAGAGGGGCCCGGTAACCTGAAGAAACAAAAGTTTGAGGTTGAGTTGAGGTTTTGAAAATTAAATTCCTATTGTTCTGTCTTCTTGTTCCAATTATGACTGCAGCCTCAAGTACAGAGGACTTTTGCAATCACAAGCATTAAGCACAATGAAACTAACATGAGTTATATTTATTTGTGTGTGTGTGTACATGTGTGTGTGTTTGTAAGTAATAAGACAAAATTGTGAACTAAAAGATGTATATTATTGTTGCTTTATATCAGTACAGATCAAAGGAAAAATGAAATAAAATTGTTTGGGGAAGAAAACAGTGAATGGAAACTGAGTAGTACAAAAAAATAATTTATACAAGATCTAATAGGTATCTAATACGCAAGTGCTTGCACTAGAAAAATAATTGTTCCTATTCCTATTGATATTTGCTAAACTCTAAATAGTCTGTTGTACATTGTAATACATTCCTGTACATTGTGCGTAATACGTTTTTAAAGTGTACCCCGCCTTGAGTGCTGTATTCCAGGGGAGTGGGCGGTTTAAAAATAAACTGCATTATCATTATTATTAAGAATGTAAGCCAACCTTCTCGAAGACTTGCGTACTGGCCGAGGTGACATACATCCTGGGATGGCAGAATTTGACGACAGAGATCTCTTCCTCTCTGCACGTACTACGTTCTCTTCATGATCAGACGAGGTATACGTGAACGAGACACTCCTGGTCCGGAGTTGTCCAGAGCTTAAGTTGAGGGACGTGTCATGTCTCGATCCATCTGATGCCTGGTCACTGTATTCAGTCTCTATGGTCAAGTTCAAGCCATTGTTGTCCGAGTCTATAGAGGAATTCAGAGTGGACACCCCCTTCTTCAGGATCAGAGGTGGGAGGGGGGGAGGGGCAAGCTGCTTGATGGGAAGTCCCGCGACCTCGGAGGAAGCCAGCGAGCCCGGGGCGGGGGAGGAGTGAAACATGGGGGAGGGCGTCTCCTCGGGGGCCCCCAGGTAAAACCTGACCCCCCTCTCTCCCATGTCAGGCGGGGGCCAGATCGTGTCAGTGCTCAGGCCCAGCCCCGGAGTGTTCTGCGGAGTGTGGGTCAAGCTTGTCAAGCTTGTCAAGTTCCCGGACGCTTCCGAGCGACGTAGGTGACCCATGACCTCATCAGAGTCCGGGATGGTAGAGTCGCTAGAGCTCTCCTGAGGGGCAGATTCGGAGGACGTAGGTCGAGCCTCGGAGCTTGTGCTCTCCTCACTGCTCTGCTCCCTGTGGGTGGTGGGGAGGCTGTCGCTTGCTCCCATAGGCCCAACTGGTGAAGGGTTCGAGTCCAGCTTCGAGTTCAAGAACAAGGAAGAAGAAGAAGAAGAAGATCCCAGCTTGAATTGAGAAGCTGCAGCCACTTTGTTCAAGTCCAAGACGTCAATTTCCATGGTAAGTCCTGTTCTGAGTTGTTCATTGTCTTCTTCCTTCTTACTACGGACAGAGCCTTGGGTGATTGATTCATCGTTGGAATCCTGTCCAGGAAATGGCCTGGCTCCCCTCTCTTGGGTTATGCCTGCATGTGGGATGGATGGAAAACTATTACCGAGTAAATTGTCCGCATCATTTGAGACACCAATGTTGAGGCGTTGTTCATCTTTCGATACATACGCACGGTGACCATGTGATTCTCCTTGACCAAACAAGTGGGATGTGGAACGACTCAAAGCTAGAGCATCAATCTCCATAGTCAAGCCTGAATTCACCCGCCCACCTCCCCGCCCCTCTGTTCTGCCACAAGCTGACACCGCTATGTCTGGTGTTGACTTCTTTGCCTCAAAGATACTCTCGGACAAAATCTCCATCTGAGGTGCTAGGCTAGGGCTGGCCCGAGCCAACTTGGCCCCCCCGTGGGCCTGTAGGTTGAGCAGTGACTGCTTGCGCAAGCTGTCTCGAGAGGACCTGGCCACCGGTGAAGCTCGCCCGCTCTCCAAACGTCTTTTAGGACTTCGACTTCTGATGTGGAACAGGTCCTAAAGGGGGGGAAGAAAAAGAGAACAGTTTTATGGTCATTGTGAAAATTGTTATGAAAATAAATCCAATGAAAAGCAGTGAACTGGAATGACACTAGTACGACCGTGAAAAACTGACAGCATTGACTACAAGAAAGATTCAAAATTTGTCTTGAAGGAAGTTACAAGAAAGTAGAAAGTTCTGCAGAAAGCAGGAGTAGAATGTATATGAATGGATGACACCCCCCCCCCCACTCAAATAGAGATACATCTCCATTCAATACTACTACCTCAATGTACCTAGTATGACCAAAGCAGAGAAAATTGCCCCCAAACCTGTGTCAAGTCTCTTTTGTCAAGTCGCAGGAGCTTCTCTGGGCGCTCGCCATCACTACCGACATTTAACCTCTCAACTTCGGGCGTGATCCCAGTGTGACCTTCAGCCTGACCTTGTCGCTCAGGAGAGCCGTCAATACTCAAGCCCACTGACATATCCCTCGATGACCTCTTCCTGCGACTGATGGACGCTGGGGCTTCGTCTGAGCTGGACCCTGACTCTGTGGAAGGGCTTTTGGTCAGAGGTAACCAGCGAGCTACTTTCCTCTTGCTGCTTGTCTCTTCAAGAAAGCAACGGTCAAACGACTCCGACAACACTCGGCGGAAACTGGGCTTGCTGCCTCGACGTTTCTGCGGGGGGATGTAGCCACCACTAGAGGGCGCCTTGTCCTGGAACGTCCTCTTCCACCGGTGGTCTTTGCTGTCCCGTGGCTTGTTATCCAACGAAGCGGAAGCCGGAAGCCTGTTCAATTCACGGTGGAGGGGGATGGGGCTGAGGGCCATGCGACTCAAGCCTGGGAGGTTCCTCAAGTTTTCAAGCTCCGGTCCGGAGTCCAGGTGGAGTTGAGATTGTCCAAAGTTGAGCGAGACCTGGGCCCCACGGCTGCTGGCCAGCGAGAAGTCGTTGCCAGACATGTTCAAGTCCACCGAGCCCGTGATCGAGACCCCTCGGGAACTGTGCTGGCAGATCTTACCCACAGAGTCGCCGCAAATGTTTCCAGGCACGCCTCTGGCCACTTCCACAGACGACATGGAGTTGGATCTATGGGAGAAAACTCTCCTCACTTTGCTTGGGGACATGTTAACATCATTTTCTGCGTCAAAACTTTGGCTGGTAGCATTCCCAGTGCCTACTGCACGTCTTTCATCATCTCTGGTGGACGACGAAACAGAATCATTAACTAAACGCTCTGTGATTTCTGATTGGAGCTCTGACGGAGGAATAATCGATTCTTGTCTAGTGCTGCTTGATCTTCTTGGAGGATTAAATTCTTCACATGGTGACAACACCGCCAGCATGCTTGACTCCAAGTAGGAGCCCTCCGCCATGGAGCGGAGATTACGAGCAGAGTACGAGTTCATGACTGACTCGTGCGTGCGGTGAAGCAGGGGCGTGTCGTCTTCGCTGTCTCCAGACCTGAACAAGGGCATGACATGGCTGTCGCAACTCAGGGGCTGTGACTCCTGCTCGCTGGAGTCAGAGGATAGCGCAGTGGCACTTGCCATGTCTTGGTCACTGGGGGGGGATGAGTTGTTTGAAGTTTGCCTGGCTGATGTGGGAAAGCTCCTGCCTAGATGCTCTTCTAAATACAAAGAGGAGGCGTTCGTTCCGGCAGGAGTTTTTTGTTGGAACAAACTGTTCCTGAGAAACACACTGTCATTTTGGTCTGGGGAGACAAGGGCATAATTAGTTTTCATCTTTGGTCCTTTGTTCATTGTTATATTTTGGATGCTTTTTGTTGCCCGCACATACTGTGTGTGTTTGTATGTGTCTTTCGGTCAAGCCTCTACAGATTTGACCAAGTTTCGCAATGCTACATTTTTAAACTTATGTTTAGATACTTAAAACAAAAATAATTATACAAGAATTATATACCAAATTTTGATGTAAGGTAGTTGAATGAAGAATATCACTATGGATGGGTAAAATGATTTTGATCAAGTTAAAAACTTGTAAGAGGAAACCACAAAGGATGATTATGTACACTGTACTGTGCCACTGAAAGCGGCTTTCGGTAGCCATTGGAAAAACTGTGGTGCCGCTGTGAGTGGCTCATGGTAGCTAACCAGTTAATTGTCATTCAATTACTCTAGGGGTCGAAGGGCTGAGTCGCAAGCAGCAGACGACTCACACAGTGAAGAGGCCAGGGACGACTGCAGCAAACTGACGGCCCTGTGAGACAGGGGGTCGCTGGCGGAGGAACTTCTCCAAGTGAGTGAGTCTTGTAGTGTGGGGGTCAGGCTCTGGACAGGAGGGGTGGACATCAGGCTCACAGGACTGACCTGGAACACATTGGAGCTTTGAGTTTGTGTTGACTTATTCACCCCAGGTGATACAATTTTCAAAAGAGCATTTGAGTGCTAAACTTTTTGCTATTTAGGACATGTATTATAATGTGTATAGCCCAGGCCCAGTTTGAGAGGAAACAGTACAGTAGTTGTGTGTGTATTTGTTTTGTCTGTGGATGTCGCAGCGCCTTAGTAGAGCGTGAAAGCATGGTTTTGTGCGCTATACAAATGACTTTCATCATCATCATATCATAAGAGGTGGAATCTCCCTTTATTGGAACAACTATAGACCAGCTGAGGAATACCACAAAATACTACTACATGTACATGGCACTCATGGCACTGGGCTGAAGAGCAAGAACTCTGCTGGATTAGAAGAAGAAGAAGTCTGAGTTGGTAGTTGTCTGAGTAGAGAGCTGGATTATGAAACAAACAAACCAAGCTGACCTGAGACCCGACAGCCTTGGTGACAGGTGTGAGCATGCGGCGGGATATGCTGGTGCGTGCATGCTTGTCTTTCGGGGTCAAAGGGTGGGGGGGCAGGGGGCTGTGGGTGGTGGGCCTTAGGTCACGGTCATTGCATAGCTCTGGCCTCCGATTCTTTTTGTGGGAGGCACCGCCCGTCTGGGAAGACACAGTCAAAGATGTAAATGGGGGACAATTTAACAAATCTGAAAACAATCAAAGGCCTCCCCTTGCATGGATCTTGAGGCATCTATCTGATGTACAGCGGAGTCCAGAAAAAAAGTTTTTATCTTAAGTGAGGTTTATCTTATCCATTATCAAAGGAAACAGCCTTCCTATTCAAAATTAAAGACATGTAAAAGTATAGTTGCCTGCCCTGTTGTGTAAAATAGAGTGCATTTTTCTTGAAACTTTTCCCCATGCCAAAACATGGCATGAGGAGCAGCGATAGAGTAGTCTCTGACTACGATGGCCTCGCGTGCATCTGATGGGGTCAGAGGTTGGCGCATTGAAGTGGGGGAAAGAGCAGAGAAGGCTGCAGACTAAGATAAGATAAGATATACTTCATTCATCCTCTTCTAGCCTAAGATCCTTATCTTCGTCCTGAGATACACACACACACACACATCTGTACTCACAAAGAGCAAAGAAGACTGCAGACTAAGGATCTGTCCTGGAGTCCTAAGGTCCAACCATCCCATGCGGTGGTGACTGCTTGGTGTTCCTCTTTGTGGGGGCGATGTCTGCCCTATAGAATGCAACAAAGACAAAATACATATTTGTACCATACAAATCTCAATCTGTCATGTATTGCAATATTTAAACAATTCTACATTATACATCGGTTGGATATTGTTTTCATTTAATTCATACACTACAAATCTGTATCTTTTTTTTCTTTTTAAATTATTGCAACAAGAGATATACTTGGAGGCCACTTACGATAGTCCATAGTGACTTTGGAGAGTCCAAAGTCAGTCAGTTTGATGTGTCCTGTCGCTGAGATGAGCATGTTATCTGGCTTCAGATCCCTACCGACACATTATGAAAACATTTTGCTTCTCTTCTTTACAAAATAAACTCAAGGCGTTACAATACATGTAGGAAATAATGCAATTAATATTTTTAAAAGTAATGTTGTAATACGAAGATGATTTAGAGAGGCTACAATTGCTGTCTACAAAAGAGGGTCATAATAAGTAGAAATTGAGTATAAATGAAACGTTTCTCAATAACATAAAACAAGGATTTCGGTGAACAGATTTATGGCACAGTATGTGAATAAATGAATCACATAAAAATGAAGGTCTTTTTCTCATTGTATTGTCTCTGTTCAACAATTTTTACATTTTATTTAGATTACAGTCAATCAACGTGACAGATTGAGAGATTGTGCAAATTCCGTTGATGAAAAATGCATGCTTTGCTATTGTAATCTAGATCTATAGACTAAAGTTGAACAAATGTTCCTTATGAGTTGCAAAATATGATTTCAAACTAAAGTGGAGCCATTTACGACCAGCCACACTGTAAGTGTAAGGCATACATTGTTTGAATGAGCACTATTTATTTATTTTCTGTTGAGTGGTGTGCCATGTATTAATTTATTGTGAAGCACTTTGAGTCTGTTGCATGAGGGAAAAGCGCTATATAAATGAACTTTATTGTTATTATATTATTAAATTGAACAACCTGATATGCTGCGAAACAGCTGTTTTTGTAATTCAATTGGAAAGGACAAAAATGTAAAGATGGCATTTATATAGCGCTTTTCCTCCGGAGAGCTCAAAGCGATTTACATCTATTACTCCCCCGACAGGCTACTAACGCATACAATAGATAACACATCACAAACATTGAACACAAGTACAGGCATCCTGTTAGGCGCAGAAACATGCCTTAGCCGAGTACCCCCTTTACACCTGGGTGGGGTGAGGAAATGGTGGTAAAAAACCTTTCCCACAGGTTTACGGAACTCGCCCCAGTCATGGCTCGAACCCGAGGTCGTTGGATTCCAAGTCCGGCACCCTACCGACTGAGCTAATCCGCCACACCACTAACCTGTGCACAATGCCTTGGTGGTGCAGGTATTCCAGAGCCAGGGCGACCTCGGCAGCAAACATTCGAGACATGGGCTCGCTGAAGTAGCCGTACATGATCAACAAGGACTTGACATCTCCACCTATCAGGTACTCCATTATCTGGAAAAAGAAATAAGTGTCAGAATCAATAATATATATAAATAAGGTCTCTTGCTCATCCACCCAACTGAAGGCACTGCGACTTCAACCTCTCACCTTCTCTTGGAATGTCCTGCGCCCACAGTAGCAAGGCAGACCCAGAACTAAAAAAACAAAACAAAGATGCCAGCTAATTCCTAAGAATCCAAACATTAAGAACACATTGCACATAAACACCAAACAACTGAAGAAAACCTGCAACTACATTCAAGAGGCATTAGAAGACAATAATAAAACAACATCATTATGTTGATGTTAATGTACTGACCAAGAAGATGTTCTGCTTGGACTGTAGGGAGTAGCACAGTTGTACAACAAAAGGACTCCGAAGTCTAGCCTGAGCATCTCTCTCTGTGACCACTGGAAAGAAAACAACACAACACTCTTGAGAGAAAAGTAATAGTGATTACAAAGAAAAAAAGAAGAATATTTAATAAGCAAGCTGTAGGAATTTCCTATAGTTCATATCTATTTTGCATGTCACCTTTTCTTAATAAGCCAAAGGCCTTACAATCAAAATGTACATGATACAATCCACATGGTATTCAAAAGCACTATCATGCAGCATTGTCTTTTGATGTATTCTTCATTTGGATGCTATGTCTCATATAAGAATGCTTGAGTCTTTCTAAAAATGAAAGTGTCATTGTAGAACACATGGAAACAATTTGAGGTAGTTACCACAGAAAAAGTGCTCCTTAATTCATAAACCTTGAAAGAGAAAGTGAATTTAATGAAATAATTGTGAACAGATATTGCATTAAACGAATTGACTGTATTATGTATATATACTGCACATTCCTCACAATAATTCTATAAAAATCATGTTCATAAAATTACATATATACACACACAGAAGGATCATCTCTTATCTTGTAAAAAAAGAAAAGTCTGTCTCATTTACCCTGAGACATCAAATTCTTGTTTATCAAATCTTTCTTCTTCATCACTTTGACAGCATACATGTGGCCGGGGTTGGTCTTCTTGTAGCCCAGCCAAACTTTGCTGGAAATCAAGGAGAAAATGGGAGAATTGTAAAGTTTAGTCTTTTTTTTCCTGGTACGGTGAGAGAGATAGAGAGAAAGTGAGTGGGTGATTCTTCATCATTTGGATATGAATATGAATACCAGAAAAAGATGAAAATTCTTTTAAAACAATTTACATCATATTTAAACCAGCAGTGTAGACTTCAAATATAATAAAAGAGAAACCATTACAATATGCAGAGATTTTTTTCTCTCTACAGTTTTAAGTTTAAAGAAGAAAAGAAAATAAAGCAATCTGGAGAGAGTGACATATCATAAGTTGGGGAAAAAGTGAGATAGATCTAGGTTTCGACAAGGAGCTGGAGAAGATCGCCCAGGATCGGAGACGATGGAGGTCCACTGTTAATGGCCTATATAGCCTAAGAGGGCAACAAGGCCTAAGTAAGTAAGTTGGACAAACCTGATCGATTACTGTGACCACTTACCCAAACGCTCCCCTGCTGATTGGCTTCAGCAACAGGAAGTCTTCCACCGTCGGCAACTACACAAATTAAAAGCATCATTAACAATGTTAACAATCAATCCTTTTTGAATTTGTATTAGCAACTGAAAACGAAAAACATGAAAAATGTTTTTAAAATAATTTTCTAGTAATTAGAAGTAGAAATCACTGTCCACTGAATGCACAGGAATCAAAATGTTTGAATCAGTTTAGTAACTGTAATCCATAGTAGTCGTTGGTAGTGATATATAAGGTGTTTCTTTCTTGATTTTTGGCAATCAAACAAACTTGTTTTCACTTTGTTCAAATTTAACATATATGTATAATTATTGTTCACATTATTTTATAATTACAATCATCAATTTTATGAATTGAATGGAAAGTAATTTATTATAAACAACTTTTTAAACCATGCTTTTAAAAATTGTAATACACAGTAGAATTTCGTTTCTTATTAATCTTACCTTTATATTCTCCATCATGTTCGTCTTCGTTCTTGTTTTCTCTCTTCTATACTCCTTGGACAGGGCCTTGATAATGACGAGGTTTCGCTTTTATTGCTTCTCTCAGTCTTATAAATATGTTTCATTCTGAGCTGTGAAAAGCCAAAAAAGTAAGCTGGACTATTTTGTAAAAAAAAAAGATTCTTGATCTAGATCTAGAGTCTAGAGATAAGTTACCAACCATTGGTCTCTATTAAAATTAAAGGTATTTTTGTCATCCATATTCATATTATATCATTACAAATACATGCAGGAACTGTATGATGTCGGCTCCCTGCTCACAACCCAAGAGACATACAAAAACAGAGGACACAACCAAAAGCTCAGAAAGATCTGAGTGAACACAGGAGTACGTCAACATTTCTTCCCTAGAGTGACAAATACTTGGAACGGACTACCAGAAGACATTGTGAACGCCTCAACACTTAACAGTTTCAAAAACAGAATTGACTTGTTGTGGAAGGGACACATGTATAAATTCTAAAAATAACCTAGGGAGAGCACTGACAACTAAGTGAAGAGTAACAAAGTCAGAGACTACAAGAACGGACAAAAGGCCTAACAACGTGCGGAAATGATATTATATCATATCATATTCATTTAGACCTTGTGGCTTGTACTTGTACTAAGTACAAGATCATGAAATGAAGTAGAGGTGTATTTATAATAGTGGTAGTAGTATAGTTAGACTCTATTTAAATATCACTGTGCTCCTCGTCTCTCATAATTCTCCATTGATTGTTTTCAAAATGTAAAAATAGTAGTGAAGTGAAAGTGTATTTTATTTTTATGAAAACGATATAAAAATTATCTTAATAATAAAGCTTTCAATTTCAAAAGAAAGAGAACCAAATTTCACCATCGCTCTACAACAACTGAGACTTCTTTGCGCAAGCCAATTCATTGCTTCCCCAACCCCCCTTTTTAAATTTAGCCATTTTTATTTTACTCTAGGGGTCGAAAGGCTGAGCAGCAAATTTTAATCATGCGCGTTGGAGTACTATACTCAAGTCTGAGTGATCCAACTTACTGGAAGAAGAAGAAAGAAGAGTTCTGTATGACATTGTATTGTTGAGGCTGTTTACTGTTTAAAACTAAACTGTCTTTAAAATTAAAAAGTCTTTCTTTAGCGTCCCATCAAATTGTTGTGTACACATCACAACACTTTAACTTTAATAAATAGAAGATATCGCAACCATCCATCAAGAAAGCTAGCAACGTTTAAAAAAAAGTGTTATCATTTCTAGAAGAAAGAAACATTGGTGATGGTGACTGCCCAAGGCCAAGGCACATCAAAGCAAACTGTTATCAGACATTAGTCATTAGTCCATCCTATTTTAGATTAGAATATATGGGAGCGTGGCCTGGGACCCCCACAACCAAAAAGCCATTATATATATATATCATCATAGAGATGACTTGGAGTTGGAGTAAAGGTACAGAAAAGAGCTGCCACTCTGTTTTTTACTCTGTTACTCAGTTACTGTGTCTGTCACACTCACCACTGCTTGACTGACATGACTTGTTGACACTGCTGCTGCTTACTCTAGACTAGACTGTACACTGTGTACACCATCATCATACATGATGTCTTATTTAGAGTCTTGATCTAGAATCTAGATATCTAGATCGAGACTTTAGTTAGAAAAACAGAAGAAGAAGACTAAATAAATTCATCTGTCAACTGTCAAGTCGGGACTGGTTTACGAAAGCGGTCCCTGGTGGTGTGTTGTAGGTGTGTCATTTTTCCAGGGGGTGGGGAAGCGGGG
>JAUELK010045794.1:0-13202 GCA_031471215.1 Gastropteron pacificum | reverse complement strand
AGAAGAAGAAGAAGAAGAAGAAGAAGAAGAAGAAGAAGAAGAAGAAGAAGAAGAAGAAGAAGAAGAAGAAGTTAACATCATCATAATATGAAATGGGCAGGTCTCGTGCGAAATAAACTTACAAAGTAGAAGTGGAACAGTTGATAGGAATACAACATTTGTATCACGATCGTGTACATCTTATGATGCTTTGGTGCCACACTACACTGCTATGGGGTTCGACCATGGCCCTCTTATCTTACCACCAATTAATAGTCAGCTCGTGTCGGGTTCGATCGCAACCTTTAATAACGTCTAGGCCTACTTCCAGTGCGGGCTGGAAAAGAACGAACACGTCAGACATTCAGACCCGACGTCCAAAAACCAGAGCAGCAGATGCACGTGCTGTGTACTCACTATCAGACAGAGATATCTAATTTACAAACTTTGAGCACGTGCACGCCAATACACCCCCCCCCCCTCTCTTTCTTCCAAATTACTGCACCACCCCATCCCACCCTCTCGTGCCACCACATTCCGGCATCATTCTACCCACCCAAATGTTCTCGGACAGAAGGAAGACGAGGGGGGGGGGGGATGTCAATGCACGATGGACTGGTGATGGCGGGTTGAGGATCGTTGAGGAGCCTGGTGAGCCAGTACACTGATGAAATAGAAAGCCGGCGGCTGAGTCTTACTTTTACAGATACAGTGTATATAATATTCGTAATGTCTTATCACTATATCGTTCTTGTTTTTGTCTTCTCTGTTTTTCTGCGTCTGTCTGTCTGTATCTATCTCCATTAACCGTACACACAGTAAGAAAGAACACAACAGGGCCTACAATTATACGAAGTACATTTTGTATTACAGTATAACATACAGTAACAAAATATTAAAAGACCGGTACAAGATAAGACACTCTTGCACAACTCCCGCATCTCTCGAAGCTTTGGCAATACAGATGCTACCGTCTAAAAACAAAACAAAGGGAAAGAAAGAAACATAGATAATAAAAACAGAATAAAAATGAGGGGGATGGGGGAAAAGAAAGGTTCCCATGTTCACCATGGATGACTCATCCCAACGGAAGGAAGATGTAGACGTCGTAATACACAAATCATACTTCGTCTACTTCAGCCTTGCACCTCTCCTCAGAAACCTCCCAACACAACCATTAAAATGGGATGAAAAAGAGTGAGAAAAAACAACAAAGAGAGTGCAAGCGGTGTGCGTCCGGAAGTTGGCCAACGCGGAAAAGGCACTGTGAATCATACATCGGTTAGCACGACATGTACTTTATGTTTAGAGTTTACAAGTTATCATAACTTATGATCTTATCCCTCTTTCTTTTTTTTTCTATTTACGAACGAAAATTGGCATGCAAAAAGGAGTCTGATCTTGGAATTTGGAATTTCCCTCGACCAAGGAACCATGTGATATCTGATATGAATTCTACCCTTCCTCCCCTTCCCAATGCTCATGAATGCAACAACAACAAACAAAAAACACAGCCTGCACAGTTGATGCTTTAGAAAATTCAATTTTCTTAAAACGTCTTCTATCATCTTACATCCAAGATTATGGCTTCATATTGCTCGCACTCGCACCAACACGTACACATATTATACAATGCTTCGTCCATTTTTCGCTCTAATGTTATTACAATAAACATGACTCATTTATCTTTTTAAAAAACCCAGTGAAGCCAACTAGATGATAGTGTATCACTTATCCTGATCTCTCAGGTCTGTATGTACCGTAATCTTTCAATTTAAAAAAACAACAACAGATATACATTTACATTCAAGCGGCAATAAAATCCCATCTACATCTAAACGACTCTAGAGTGTTCGATAAGTGGGCGGAGTCTGCTAGCGGAGTGGAGAGAGAGACACACACACAATTCTGGGGGATGTTTGCCTTCGGGGCCTGCTTTTTGTTACCTCTACTGGTAACGTTTCCACGTTGGACGAAGGAGAGAGAAGAATCGTAATACTAGAACGTGACTGAAATCCAGCATCATTGAAATAAAATTCCAAATATGCACGAACCGAACACATCACAAAGACGTATAATTATTACTCTCATATCAATTATTCAATTCATAAAGGCCGGAGTTGTTACTAAAATGTCCCCGTCCCAATGAGTAGCACCTATGGTGAAAGTACAACATCTATTAAATACCTTTGCACGGTAGACCTAGAGATTCTACATGTATGGTTTACAATAATGTCCAAAAGCGATGTGTACCACCCAATCGAGAAAAAATATATATCTGACTACCCCTTGACCCGAGTACCTTTTTTTTCTATGGTGTAACCTTCTACATCAACATGTGTGGTAGACAATAAAACCATATACAACCCCTTTTAACAGAGATACGTACGTACACACACACACACACACACACACACACACACACGTGTGTGTATGTGTGTCTTGGCTTCATCGAAAAGCGGAGCTCAGAACACTAACTAATTAAAGCAAATTTCCCTGAGAAGGGATGAAGAAAGTGTATACAACACACACACGCACAATCTTCTTGGGTTTCAGCTGGAATGAGAACCAATCAATCAATGGTAATTACAATACCAATGCACTGACGCGTTCGGTACTGCTTGGACATTGATTCTTGACAACAACAAAAACAACAACCCCTCCTATGCAAACCGTATGCGGCTACCCTGCCTTCGTTCCACCCGAAAAATAAACATTGAATAATGAATGAGCTTAATATTGATTACAACACAACGGCCCCAGTTCTTAACAAAAACGTAACATGAGAATAGTATAATGAAGTGAACTCTATTGTGATTAGTGATAAATGTACATATGTAATTTGTATACGTTCTCTGGCTCTTAGCAATAACCTACACGTAGTAATAAGTCGACATCCAAAACAAAAGTAAAATCTAAATGATGGATGGCCCAATCGACAGTGATTTGGCACGATGCCTGTGAGTTGTCGTGAAGAATCTATACACATTTACCCCCACCATCTCCACTTGCCCGCGCCCGCCAATTTCCACACGACGAGCCAGACAGTTCCAATATAATAAAAAACCCCCCCCCCCCCCCCCCCCAATTTGCCAATTCACAACTCGCGCCCAGAACACGAGTGGGGGGGGGGGGGGGAGACAAAACTGCGGAATAGGGATAATGACATAGGAGGAACTTTTGGAATAAAAACTCAAAAGAGGAGTGTAATCGAAATAAAAGCAAAGAAAACAAGATCGGGGAAAGTAAAGAAATCGCGCAAGAATGATAGTCAGGCGACGAACTGGTGTATAGAATAGAATTATTTCCTTCGGGGGCCCAGGGAAGGAAGGAGAAATTGCAAAACGGTCGATCGATGGTCCCGTGGCACCAGCTCGGGCTCCTTGGTAAAGCAAAGATATCAGGAATGAGGTCTTGGGGGAGTCCTAGGAATGCTGGTGGGGAAAGTGGGGCTCGTTCTATCAAAACCTAGTCTTCGGTACCGTAAGCAGTTAGGAGGCCTGAGGCTGGACTCAACATCAAAACACGGAATGTCACTAGAATATACAATGTATGCCAATTTGGAGAAAGCCGAGTTAAACTTCTTTAAAGATGTCAACCTGATGTCACATGAGAACGATGCATCCTGACGGATCCTCTACTACAAGTTGAATCATAATAACAATAATAATTGTATTGTCCAGAGTTTATTTTGGTTTTACAAATGTGTCTTTTCAGAGACAACCACTATCACTACCACACACACAAACGCAAATACACACTTAATTCACCATTAAGTGAACATTGTACATAATTAGACACATTTTACGACATGTAGTAATGTACATGTGCGATGTTGTATGATAATTAGATAATATAATTTCAACGACATTGGTTTCATATTCTTGATTTAAGATTTTGACTGAAGACGGTATAAAAGTGTTTTTGTGTCTGTTCTTTGTTCTGGTCTGTATGATTAAAAAGCGTCTACCAGATGGAAGTTTATTGAATGTATCTGACAGGGGATGGACTGGTTGTCTATGATCTTTAGTCCTTTTTTTGTTTAACTGCTTCCTTATACTTATTCATCAGTCCCCCACTGTCCATTGACGTGGATGTTATTTAATACTAGCTTGGCTGATAGATCTCTGTAGCCTTGCCTTATCTTTGACACAACAACATGCATACCACACAGGCAGCGCAAACCAAATTAAACTTGTAATAAAGGCATTAGAAGCCCCAGGATCATCCTAACAGACAGTAAATGTACCATGTTAAACAGGTAAGGCTAACTCCGTGTAGTTTATTTAAAGTAATTGGGCTGGAAGGGGGGGTGGGGTTCATTCACAGCCAAATCATCACAGGCGGTATTGTTTTGAGTTGTCCCATGAGAAGTCGGCGGATTTTCTCATTACGGCATTTTAAAAATTCAATTATCGACAACCGTGCCAGTCTGTCGGGAGTTCAGATGACCTCACTGGGCTCTAAATACTTGGCGTACATGCCAAGAATGCAATACGCTCCCAAACACTATATATATATAGTCATAGTGTAGTCATGGTGGTGCCTGCGATAATTATCCGACTATGGAAGGAGGGGTCGAGGGGGTGGGGAGATGGGAGGGCCCGTCCCTAGAGTGTATCACACATTCGCAGCAGGGGAGAAGCGGTGCTTTAGGTTAGGCTTTGGGTGACTTTGACGTCATCAACACGAACAGTTGAAAGTCACCACGTGGTAACAATGCTATTGATTGAGTCGTGGCCTCAATGTCAACGTCCATTCTTAATGAGAGCCTTTGGTTCTAGAATGATTGGATTTTAGTTTTAACCGCCCTAGCAACATTGACAACGGTGTATTTATAATGCATTTTATAAGAGATAAGAGTGCAACTTAAACAACACGCAATACAGTTTGCTTAGTAAACGAGTGTAACACACAATGGACAAAATAGTTTCAGTGTTGTCAGTAATGTTAGCACGCTTAAATTGGCTAGCTGCTTGAATGACACTACGAAAGTGTTGGATGACCAAGTCGAGGTTCAAACCAGAGAATTCCATACCAATACACAGACACGTCCAACAATGATGATAGATGATACAGTGATTGTGTGCTTAAAAGTCTAAAGTGGAAAATAAAACTATGAAAATTAAACTGTGTTTTTGTAATCCAGCCTATACAGCTTATTAATTACCAGCAAGCTAAACGACTTAACATTTTGTCGGCTTCACAACTTGAGTCTTGACCTTGAAAGAATTACGATTAAGAGCATGATATCACAAATTCAGTTGATATTTTGTAGCTTTGTTCATTACAAACAAGTGAAATAAATAAATGCCGCTCTCATTTCTTTGATGCATTGCCAGATGGAGATTGATGTAGAGAAGCAGGGAAAACAATACAATTTGTACAGATACAAAGCGACAGAGACAGTTAAAAAATAAAAAAAAGTATGCAGTAAGATTCTTAAAAGAAAATCGGGACAAATAGTATAATTATATAGTGTGTGTATACCCAGAATATTATAAATGAAAATAAACATTTGCTTTTACCTGAAATCGTAGAGGGACATGTTTGGTGGGAAGTGCTTGATGTAGGGCTGGAGTTTCATCCTTTTCAAGTAATCAATGAAAGCAATGTGCTCCAGGTTCTCCGAGGAAGACCGGCCAAACGCCATCACCTTGTCCGCTTTGGAAAGAGAGCTCCGCCTGCGTGGGTACAAGGCGCGGTCCACAGAGGTCACAATGCGCAGCTGCTTGTTGACAGGGGTCATCAGCCCTATGCTGCTCTCAGAGGCATCATCGCTGAACTCTGTGAC
The DNA here is from genome assembly GCA_031471215.1 of Gastropteron pacificum. NCBI lineage: Eukaryota > Metazoa > Mollusca > Gastropoda > Cephalaspidea > Gastropteridae > Gastropteron > Gastropteron pacificum. The sequence continues at coordinate 7,429 of JAUELK010045794.1, read as the reverse complement.
CTCCCGAGGCCGGCCCTCACTGCTGCCATCATCACTAAATTCCTCACCATGGAACTTCTCCGCCATACCCAGACTAGACAGCGTACTTCCGGGGGAGAAGTCGGAGGACGACAGGGACAGAGCATCCCCGTCCTGGTCATCGAGGTCACGGTGCAAGCTCCTACGGGAGAAGTACGACCCCCCAAAGAAAGTGCGCCTCCTGCGAGTGGAGGTCGGTGTGGAGGTGAGCGAGTGCTCCCCGGCTGAGTACACACGGTGGATCCGTTCTGAAGAGAAGCGGATCTCTGGAGAGTTGCCACACTCGGGTGATGTGTTGCTGTCGGCATCTGACAGGCTCAGGCGTAGCCGCGGCAACAATGGGCTTCCAGCATCCCGTGGCATGGGTCTTCGGAAGCCTCGTGGAGAGAATACTTCACTCTCTTCTTGATCTTCATCTTCCTCATCAATCCTCTCATCCTCCGGGTTAGATTCCACAGAAATAGTAAATTTCACCATAGGCTTTTTCACTTCGGCACTTCTTTCAGCAGTGTGATCACTGATTTTCAATTCTCCCAACCCCTTAGAACTTTCCCTTCTATCACTGATTGAACTTACAGCTTCTTTAGCACTTTCTTTACCTTCCCCAGCACAACCGCCCATTGCTTCCACATCGCAAGTTGGTTTGCTACTTTTATTAGTGTTTGCAGTCTCTGTTACCATGACATCAGAGCCTGCACTTTCTGCTTGCGACACATCCATTCTAGCCTCCACAAGCTTCTCCTCCACTTCATCTTCAACGCTGGGTCTATCATTGTCAATTTGGCTCTTCTTGGAGGACTTCCTGGTGGTAACAAACTGCAGCTTAGAGCAGAAAGACTTCTTGGAGCTCGCCATATTGGAGCTTGTTGGTGGCCTGCCATGCAGTCCAAGAGTCAGCAGGTCCTTAAGAGGCCATCTCTCAGATATAGCCAAAGATCAGTGGCAAGTGAAATTGGATGCACATGATGCTTCTTGTCACTTCTGATAGCACCATCAGTCTTGATGGCATCTCACTAAAAGTGTTGAATCTAAGGAACAGAATGAATACAAGATCAGAAAATGGCACTGGCACTCATCAAGACCATTGCTACTTTTAGAATGGAAGAATAGACAGGAAAGAAAATGAAATATAAAGCAGAAGCATCTAGATATTATTAATTACATTTTTCAATAAACACAAAAATAAATTGTTAATGCAATACCAAGTTAACTCTACGAACAAGAGGTTTTTTTTGCAATGAGGTGTTAAATTCTGTGAGGGGAACCTTTCTTTTTCTTCCCTTTCATACTTTTGCATCCATTTATCTTCACATTATCATGACTTCTCAGCCCTTTGCTACGATAACCACTCTTTCACATACTATGCAATAGTAGGCCTACAGGGAAAGGGGGTTATAAAATTATAATGTAATATAAAGTAAGTGACTATTTACCAGCATCACTATTGATTTTTTATTGGGGATATTTTAACACCGTCGGCTATTATAGTAATCAGAGATCTAAATCGTAACATTATCATTAATCTTCTTCTAAGAAAGGCCCCTAAATCGACAGAGGAGTAGGAAGTGGCTATTACATTTACTGGCATCTAAATTTAGACTAATAATTTCTTTTTAGAGATGTAAATAATGTAATAGTAATTGTAGACGCCTGTAAAAATAGCCATCTAATATCATATTTATAGCCACTTATTAAAATAAAATATTTAAAATATAATATACCACTGCATTCATCACGTTATTTTATAACTTTACTAACATTACAAATATTAATGAGAAGGCAAGGAACCGAACATTCTCCAATTCAAAATTGAATGAAATTTATGAATGAAAGGCCCTGAAGAAGAAAAAAACTAAAAATCCTTAAAATCAAGCAACAGCAACATTGAAATGATGTTACAGAGTCAAGACCAAGAATGTAGTCTCGATCTAGATTATGAGATATAATAGATTCTAGATCTAGAACACAATATCATATACAAAAAATGTCTTGGCCTAGAAAATAGATGCTATATATACTATATCATATCTAGACTAGACTCTAGATCACACAAAAATAATTACAGAGAGATAAAGTGAAATAGGCAGTGTCAGCCTCTATTTCTATGGGCCGACGGGATCTAGTAGAGTCTAGTGTTAAGTCATAAGTACATACATTGCCTCATTCCATTCAGAGATGTGAGATGTAGTGTAGTGATGTAGAGTGGTAGTGTAATACTTGATCTAGATTCTCTAGACCATATTAATAATACTATTAATAATTATTCCTAAATCAAACACAAACACTAACACTAACAGTAACAACAGTAGATATACTAGATCTAGATCTAACATTGGAACAGTCACAGTGGTGTATTGTAAAACTAAAGTAAAGTATGGTAAAAATGCTGGCTCTGCTCTAGCCTAATCAATCATCATGATCTAGATTATATTATTATACGACGTGAGTAAATTCTATGATTCCTCTCATACTCGTAGACGGACAGTCTCAACTAATAAGTAAACTAGATCTAGAATCCAGAAGATAGCCCCTTCTAAATCATTTTTAAAAATGACAATACGTAGGATGCCAGAAGATCTACACTGAATCACTGAATACTCTAGGGCCTAACTTCTAATTCTTTCTTTCTTCTTACGTTTTGACCGCCAGTCAGCGACAACAACAAAGTTTCCAAGTGTCCAACCAATCCAAGTTCCGCACGAGGAACCGCACTGCCAGACAAGAAAGACTTGTGTTCCTCTCTCTTCTTTCAACAACACCCACGACTGAAACTGTTGAAACTGAAACGAGCCAACAACACAGCACACTTCGTCGTGCGTGTGTGAACTGACAGTGTCTGGGTGATACACATTGGAATTTAGAACCAGAAATGACCCTATTACTTTCCATTGATAAAGGCTGTACAGGACTTGTGACAATAGCACCGTAACATGAAAGCAACACATTTTTAATACAAGACAAAAGTATCACAATCATTTGACTTCCTTTGTTATTGATTTGAGGTCATTTCATACCAATAATTTTACCATAACGGTCAACCCAGAGAAATACAGTGTTAAGGAGGCGAAGTAGGGAAAGCTTACGGCTTACGTTCTATCAAATTGATGATCTATGTCATATCTAGGTACCTCGCTAAAGCCGTTAGCCGAGAGAGGAGAGCGCGGGTCAGAAAAGCCAGTAGCCTCCCCTTGCTAAATACGAACGAGTGGTGTGTTCCTTCTTGATTGCCGATGTCTCTCATGCTCAATTTATTTTAGTTTTGTCTCTTTTTGTTATTACTTTCTGTGTTGTTTGTGGTCATGTTGTTTTGTTTGTTTGTTCGTTCGTTTTTCAGTCGTCAGTTTTTCTTCTCTTTTTGAAGTTTATCATATTATAGTGGAGTCTGTTAGGAAGTAAAAATTGTAATTTGGTTCAAAATATTCTAAAAACACCAACTTTGGCACACATGTCGTCCAGGTCATACCATACTCTTTCCATTTTTGACGGGCGCCAAGAAAACTCACTTATCCTGGGCCGCCATATTGGCAAGATCCAATATGGTCGCCATGGGGCAGGTGTGAAATCATAGGTAACAATCCGGAAAGACGATAAACATGTGCAAGGCATCTTTTCAGGGGCGTCTTCTATGGTCGAGGAATCCATTTCTCAGAATAAGGCAGCCAAACTTGTGACACTTTCCATACTCCATCTCGCAGTTTGCGGTCATCAAATCAAAATAATCTACGTGTCTCAAGATCAAGAACATTGTTGGGAGAAAGAGCATTTTCAAGCTGTGCTCCAAAACTTTGGAACTGCCTGAGGGAAGAAAAAAACAAGCACATCTCTAAAACAGTTCAAAAGTTGACTAAAAACACTGTTCTTTAGAAGTTTATACTCCAATAATTTAGCCTACAAATGGCTAAAGAATATGAATAGAATGTATGTGCATCTGCTGAGTGTGAGGTGTGGACAATTATTCCGTTTTGAGACTTTGTGAAGCGCCATAGAGCACTCGTGTTTTAATTTGAGGCGATTTATGGTCCTGGCAAGGTAAATATAAAAAGAAAAAAAGAAGCCATTTGGGTAGAATCTGTACATTGTATAGTCTTTTTCTTTGTTACATCGGGATAGTGTTTCTGATTCTTCTAAAAGCACAACATTTAGCACACATTTTGTTAAGATAAACAAATTCTGACTTCTGATAGGCGACAAAAAAACACCAACTTCCGGGGCTGCTTTATTGGCACAGTCCAAAATGGCTGATAATTGAAAGAACTTATATGGCAGATAAAAATCCACAAATGCAACAGGCATGTGTAATATATCTTTTTAGGTAGTTCCAGGGTCTAGGAATAGGATGTTGATATTATTTTCACAATTTGAGAACCATGAAGGCTATATGGGGTATGATTCATGTTTCCTTGACTACATGTATTTCTTTATCATATCGAGACATTTGGCTCAGACTCTTCTAAAAGCACAACATCTTGCTAACATGTTGTCCACATAATGTCCTTTTAATTGGTGCCAAGAAAAACTACTTCCGTGGTCGCCAGCGATTTCCAATATGACTGTCAACTGGATAGGACTGAAACAGACATTGAAAACGGCAGGAAAAGAACCAAAGCAAAACAAAAGGCCGAATGGCAAGGAGCGTGTCTAATACATCTTTTCATGTGTTTAAGAGATAAAGAATTTCGATTTGTATGTTTTGTTTTTAGTATGAGGCGATTGAACCACTCAAGGTCACACGGTAGGCCAGTTGGGGTGAAACGTTTACATTTATTGTCTATATCATCCTAATAATGTAAGGACATCGGATCTTGCCAATCGGAGTCATTTTTTTTGGCGCGACGACATGTGTGCCAAACTTTGTGCTTTTAGAAGATTGTGCAGCAAAAATCCCAAACGGACCCCACACATAAAGTTTATAGGGAAGGGTGTAGGCCTACGTTAGGCATAATAATATCGAAAACATTCAATAAGGATGAACAAAAGCAACTCAAAAGCACAGCCCAAATCTATACGTTACCGGAATCCAATGTGGGTGGTAATTCTTCATCCAGGATATTAAATTAATGTCGTGCAAACTGGCTAAGTGTACGTTTGCATACGCGACCGTGAACTAACATCTCCAAAGTGAGATGAGACAGTGACTAATACCGGCACTGTACACATAGAGCCCTACAAATACACTGTACACACTTGCGCGCCCGCGCCACGTTGGAATAGAAATAATGTGTATCTATTCTTCGAAGTATTCGTGATATATCATTGTCCGGTATGTCCCATAATCAGTCTTTGTTTCTTTTCTTTTCCTTGACAATTGAAATTTGAAGAGTTTGCTCTGCTAATATTGCTCTCACAGTTGACGATCGTGCATGAACAAAGGGGCATAACCGAAGAATACAAATACGTTCAGAACTATTTTACAGAGTTGTTTCCTTTGCTTTAGGCACCCGCCCGCGCTGTTGTTTCAAACCAGGTAGTGCACATTAGTAGAGCATACAAGTGGGTGTTCTGGCTAAAAGCGGTTTAGACGTTAATAAAGTCTGACGTGTTCTGTTCTCAGACAGAATATGGTCACTGACTTGATCTTAAGTGATGTTGTTATTATTGTTATTATTATCTTTCCGAGGCAGAGTACGAATGTTGTCCTTAGGTTTTGTATAGAATTCACGTAGGTCCTAGTTATACACCGCTCTCTCTGCCTACTGTCTGTCCTGCAACGCACCTATTCACCCAGTCCTCTTTCTAATGAGGAGGGTTACTTATAAATCATCAACCTTGAACCCCATAGGCTAACCAAATGACCACCAGTGTAAACAACCTTATTGTATAACCAAGGTAGGCCCTATAGATCGATCAACAAATACACTTGATCTGAATCTAGACCTAGATTATTCATCTGGTAGATCTAGAGGTTGCCGAACTGTTCAAATATAAATGCTTCCTTCACCATTCTACATAAGTAGAATTTCGTTCTACATTTCGTTGTCTTATCGTGGAGCTATGCAAAATGAGACAAAACAAAGTAATGCACCCCGCATAATTTGCCTTGCAGTGGTTGTGTGTTGTGTGTTGTGTGTGTGTGTGTGTGTGTGTGCGTGTGCGTGTGTGTGTGCGCGTGCGTGTGCGTGAGTGTGTGTATGTGTGTGTGTGTGTGTGTATGTGCATGTGTGAGTGTATGTGTGTGTATGTGTGTGCGTGTATGTGTGTGTATGTGTGTGTGTGTGTGTGTGTGTGTGTATATATATATGTGTGTGTTGTAAAATAATAACATTCAAGTTACCGGTATAAAAGAAAAAAATGTCGAGGACTTTTCAGATCTTATTAGTATGTTGGTATGAGCACCGGGCGCCGATCAAGGCAGCACTACTAGTATGCCTCCCAGGAGGTTGAGAAGGCTCTGGAATGCATCAGGTATGTCGGGGTAATGGTGGCTGTAAAGCGCTTTGAGCTTGCCATAGAGCGGGAAAAAGCGTTGTATAAATTATATCTATTATTTTCAGCCCGCCCTCGTAGTGGCATTACTCGTGAGACCGACGAAAGATCCTTACCAATTTGTGTGCTATGACATCAGCGATTCAGGGTGCAAGTGACGTCATATTAGATTTCTTAAGCCGCCCCTCTTAGGGCCCCTACACATAGACTAATGATATAGATAATTTATATTACTAACTAGTCTGTGCCCCTACATACATTTGTGGGTTCAGTGTCAGAGAGTGGATACAACAAATCTAGCATGCGCGTTGATTAAATCCATAGAGATACCCCTACGATGAAATCACAAGTAAATACGAAGAGAAGCATCTTAATCTTGTGCTAGCCGATGTCGAAGTTTGTTTGTTTGTTTGTTTGTTTGTTTGTTTGTTTGTTTGTTTGTTTGTTCTTCTCTTTCCTGTATTATGAAATATTTCCTAGTCTAAATTATGTACAATGTGACCAGGTTGCCAAATACCAAGCCTCTCGTGTCAAATGACCAGGGTTCGATCCCAGGCTTGGGGATTTAAACTTGCTTTGGATTTATGATAATTTCCTCATTTCATCACACAATCAGAATTGTTTCCTGTTGCTTTTCTGTTTGTCTTGGTTTGTTTTTGCTTTTTTGTGTGTGTTTTGTTTTGTTGTTGTTTTTTAGTTTGTTCAGGTTTTAAGAGTGGTGTCCTACCTTAAAAAAGAAGAAGTCTTGTCAAATACGTATTGTTATCCAACTTCAATCTGCATGGTTTATTGAGATAACTTTTCACGCCTCCCTCGCCTCACACACAACGTGTTAAAAAGGTACCCCGATGTAGACAATGGGTAAAGTTGTGTTGATGAGAAGCGCCAAACGGGCTGTAACACTGGGGCCAGATCAAGCATTGTTTTCATCATAATTCGTTGAATTCAGGTTAAACAGCTGCAATAATAATATAGATAGACGTGCGGG
>JAUELK010045683.1:0-13204 GCA_031471215.1 Gastropteron pacificum | reverse complement strand
AATGCTCTGTTATACTTGAGATAAATCAATAAGTTCACTGAACTATTTGACGATTCGCAGAAAACGCGGAATGAATGAAAAGTGTTATTCAAACGCGAAAATCGCGACATTGGCTCAATTGTGAAACCTGGAATAAGAAGCTCTCCAAGGCAACTTCCAATCTTAGGAATGTTACAAAAGAGATAGATCAAACTCAAGAGAAGGACCTGTCGTACCGCCTGAAGTTCTTTACCAGTCAAGGCGTTGCCAGCATTTTCGACTTCCGATGTGTCTTCATTCTTGCTCTGCATGCGATTACGAAACTGTGCAGATTTTTTCAAAGCTATAGCCATCCCCACAACACAAATGAAAATTGTGACTTGGGTAAAGATAGGAATTATGGTGTGACGTATTAAATGCATGTAGGTTCTTGTAGCAAATAAGATGGGATTCTGTGAATACTTTGGTTGCGCTTTCTGAGTTCCATTGCCAGAAATGGCGTTGGAAAAGTTGATCGTACCGATGACCGGCAGAGATATAGTAATCATCAATAGAGAACACACGGCTGAAAACGTTGCGCTTAGTTTTACTGTAAAGATTCTCCTGAAGTGTATCGGTCGAATCACACACACGTATCGTGAAATGGCCAAGAATAATGTATTTGACATTGTGATGTTGTAAAACGTTTGAGCTACGTTGGCAAAGAAAGACAGGAGGGGTGACAAGATGGTAGAAAACAAAGTCCAACCAAGTAGATCTGTCCCAAGCATGACCACACTTGTGCCGTAAATCACATAGAAAGCCGTAGTTAGGAGGTCTGAAATTGAGAGGAAAAGGAACGATACGGTGATTCCATCATGGGGCCTCATCTTAACAAACACCAGAACGTTCATTATGTTGGCAAAAAGCCCTAATGCAGACACTCCAGTCACCAGGGCACCTCCCACGAGCCTTAAAACGCTGAACTGCGCATGTGTAAGGAGTCGGGACAAGACTTCCTCTGTGCCATTGACTTCTGATGACGGAACTTTGACGAAATCTTGGATTGCAAGCCTGAAGAAGAAGGGTTTAGAGTAAGAACATTGAAGTGGTTTCTGTTGAGATGCATTTTGCTGCTGCTGCTGCCTCTGTCGCAAAATCCCCGTTAAACACTTGTTTCAAACTACATGGTAAAAGCGTCAAACCGTGCAAGGGCCTGCAATAATACATGCACCCCAGATGTTAAAGTTACTTAGTTTAACTGTTACTCCAACCCCTGTAGCGCGGGGCTGCACTCAACCAACCGTGACGCCGACGGTTTTCATGCTAAGGTGAAGAAACACGATTTTCGCAGCTTTTGCCACTGTTTCCCCCGTGATATCTCCCGATCTAGCCACCGTAGAACATCCATCAACATTGCATTTTAAAGTTTGTCTCAAGACCAACAAGACGATGCCAAATCTATCCCAAACAGTGTAATCCTCGAATTTCTATTCCTATTTCTGGAAACTGTTTCAAATCTTGTGAAATATGACTGAAGTGTATACATTCATACACTATTTCGTGTGTTTTGATCTATGGCCTTTGCTAGCGAAGTCAGAAACTATCGCGGGCGTCCTGAGTATAGTAGTTCTTGACCTACACATATATTACAATTACAATGTTGCCTAACTACCATCCGTCCGAAGACCCTCTACTCACCATTTTTGCGCCATTTTGCTCTCTCACACCCACAGTTTAGCTCAACACTGAGGTCGTTTGTGTAGGGTGTAGTGACTAGTTTGTAGTAGTAAGTACATGTACATGTACACACGTATGTACTGAGTCGGTACGCTTTGAGTTAAAACTGAACTTTTTGTAAGTAATGTTGAGAGTCTACTATAGAGACTGTCGTCACTGTCAGTGTCAGTGGTTTACTTCAAAGAAGCGTTTTTGTTGGTTGAACGCCTATACCAACCAGTGTCGTAAGTCGTAACAACAATAACATTATATAACAATCATGTACATGTGCATAATATACAGTATAGCCTCCTCGTGATTGCTCGTCGTACACGTGTTGTTTCAGTGCGCGACGTCAGTGTTGTTATTTTGTTCTAACTGTACAATGATACTAAGGGAGATAGGACAAACTAGCACTGTTGTTTCAGTGGTTGGTGTAGGAGGCCAGCATGATAATGATCGAAGGCGGACTCGTTAGCTTGCGATCACTGGACATTTTTGATTTGGAAGCAAACCAATGTTCGAAGGCAAACTAACGAAGTCAGTCGATCTGCAATTAAAATGAACAGTTGAACATACCATAAGCTTTATTTTCTTCTCTTTTTTGAATGGTGTGTGTGTGTGTGTGTGTGTGTGTGTGTGTGTACGTGCACGCGCGCGCGCTTGTGTGTGTGTGTGTGTGTGTGTGTGGATATCATGGAATAACAAGTACACATGTACATGTAGTTATTAGTAGCATGTCATGTGTGGGTTATTATTATGTAACTTGTAACTAGTCCGATCAATACGTTGTTGTAGTTGTGTAACATGTACAAGTATTATCACTACGTCTGTTTTGTAACTGTGTTTAGAGCATACAGGCCCAGCGCCTGATGATGGATTTGTGCGCTCTACAAATGCATATCCAGTATGCTAGATCTAGATCTAGATTAGTATCCAGTATGGTGTGTATTTTCTTTTTCTAAGATTTCGTTTTGACAACGGCACTTTGACTATTATGATGACTAATAGTAATACTAATACTAATAATTTGAAATTTACAGTATACATCAAATACGTGTGTATTTACTTGTTTTTGTGCGTGTAATTTTCTGGTAAGAATATTGATATCATCACCAATTCTGACGTGCAGCTATCATTACCACAGCATTATGTGAACTGTGTCAGGGCCGATATTCATACACGTAGGCCTACTCATAATAATAGCATAACATGCATCATGCGATACAACACTCTTTTGCTATTCTGCCTGCTTCTGCAGTCGTTCCTGATTCCTAGCCAGTCCCTTATAATATATGTTCCCATCTTCTTGTTGATCTTCCTCTGCCTTTTTTTCTGCCCTCCACCATCGAATCCAGGATGTGTTTTTCGAGCGACTCGTGTCGTTTGGTGTGGCCAAAGTAGTTCAGTTTTAACTTTTGGATAGTTTGTAGTAAAGTTTGTGATGAAAGTGCACATGAAGGAAATTAATGTAACACACACACACGTATTGTTAGGATTAAAGAGACGTTTATTTTCATTGTGTTTACATGTTCACAATGCACATATGTATTCATATTCATATTGACAATTCTTACTCATGTAATATTTAAAAAGAAAAAGACATAATCAAAAACATGTTGACCAAGTGACAAGTAACTGGTGAAACTCAATAGATAAAGAATGATTGTACATCAGCTCAACACCATATCTAAATCTACATAATATCAATGTTCAGTGCCGTGGTTGCAAAGACCAAATAAACAAATATTTTGCTATCTTCCCAACAGCGTACATGTAAGTACGTGTAGGCCAGTCCGTTCTGATATTAACAGTAAACAGATTCACAACAGTTTATGGTTACAAAATGCCATAGTAAAATTGATTTAAGAAAACGAAACCTAATGATGATGACAACTATTTTAAGTAGATGTAGGTGTCAAGAATGGATGCAGGAAATTACAGACAGGACCCAGCGAATGATGTTTTCCCTAGACTTCAGTCACGAACGTTTGAAAATCATCTTTAAACAGACAGGAACCAGCGAATGATGTTTTCCCCAGACGTCAGTCATGAACGTTTGAAAATCATCTTTAAACAGACAATACCCCAGCGAATGATGCTTCCCCGACTTCAGTCAGGAAAACGTGAAAGCGTTCACTACCGTTTTTACGCCATGGATGCCCGCCAGGCCAGATCTAGGGAATTGGACTTTCAGATGTCTGACAGTCTAACCAAGGCGGATTGGATTGTCATGTAATTATGTTTTCCATAGTTTACATCTGAATAGATGTATAATAACTAATATCTGATATTTAAACTAAGTGTATAATAGATTACTCTTGTATGGCTGATATTTAAAATGTATGATAACTAGATCCAGCATCTGATATTAAAACTAGATGTCTTATAACTTACAACTTTTGTATGTTATGTTTCTTTATGTGCAATATATATTTCTAAAGTTTAAGAACTAGAGACCGTAACAGTAGGTTTCCTTTTTTCTTTCATTCTTTCTTTCTTTCTTTCGTTATCACCAGTTATTGATGAAGAAATTTAGCTAGAATTAGAGCGGCAATGAATACTGAGAGACATTTAAACTTCCACCACTGTCACTACTCTATGGTGTTTATTATACTAGAAGACCTGTTGCAGCTCCGCTTGCAAAAAATACACTGAGCTCATAGAAAAGATGAGATAGTGAAAGTGAAAAGGCACTGCTTTGAACTTCCGTCTGTGTCTATTCGTTGTAGATCATCTCCACTGATGGTGTTAAAAACATAACAATCAACCTAGGATAATGGAGCTGAGAGAGTAGAGAGTGAGAACTGAGTTACACTCGTTTATCAAGATCTAGATCTATATTATACTCCACTATCCTAGGTTGATATATATTAGGCCTATACAGCGAGATAAAACAGAGAAAGACTTCCTCACATCATAGGCTATCGTAGATTAGTGGACATTTCCATAAAGACAAATATTTAATTTTGCACCGGTGTTCGAGCGTGTTGAGCTTATGGTTGTCTCGTATTTGCCTCAAAGAGTCACTAACCTAAAATTAATTAATGAAAAATTGATAAAGCGTTGATGCGATTAGTTTTAGGACTCCAAACGTTTTCTGGCGCATTTGTAATTTTATTGTAAAATGTTGGATTTTAGGGTGCAGCCGTTTGGGATTGATCGCGTGGGTAAGTTTTTGATGAAGACAATTATATATATAGGATTATATAATATTATATCAACTAGCGCTAGGTGTCGCATGAGGTATCGTCTCTAGATATCTGGCTCTAGCCATAGTGCGTATTTTGTATACTTACTTGTACGATGTGTGAATGTTGATCCAGTAGATAAAACATTAAAGTCTTGGCTTACGCTTAAATTACAATCTTGTGTTGAGTAGTTGAGACCGGACGAGCATGAGCTGGATCGATAAGAAACATGGTGGTGACACAGAGACCGGACGAGCGTGAGTTGGACCGATAAGAACCATGGAGGTGACACAGAGATCGGATGAGTCTGAGCTGAACGAGCGTGAGAGACCGCAGTCTGTGATGAGCGGGAGGACACCGGGCCCGCCAGATCACCTTCCAAGTTGTTGTTAAAGTATGTTAAAGTAATTAACATTTCCGCATTTAAGTTTCTATTGTTCAGTAGCTATGAAAAGTGATTTTAATATGGTGCAAGTCAGAAGTACAACGGATAAGTTGTGCTGTGTAATTCTCAATAGTCTAATACCCTAGAGTAACGTAGTAGAATAATGTAATGTTTGGAGCTAATTAAAAACTATTTGTCATGTGACGCTTGCATTCTGTTCTGCTTTATCATTAAGCTAGATTCAGTGTGAAAGTCTCTAATAAGTATGAACCAGTTTGTAACAGTTATGTTCATGTTGTTCTGTGTTAGGTATTGTTCATTTGATGAACAATAATAAATAATAACTCGTGTTTATGACAAATATTTGGAGTTGTCTGAGAAGCTTAATGTTCATGCCCAACAAAAAATGCAATGGGTAACTAGAAGAAAGAGTTACAATTGAACAAACTAAGAAGAAAGAGCAAATTGAAAGAGATGCGAGTTAAACTCGTGAGTTTGAACAACTTTCTCAGGCTCGTGAGTTTGAAAAACTTAAGCTCTAAAAGAAGAGAAAACCAAAGACTCTTCGAGACGTAGATTGCCAGTATTCTATGAGAAAAATGACCTCATTTGTTGAGGATGATATTCCCGTTAGTGCGCACCAGCACATAGTTAGCTTTCAAATGAACGCTCAATATGTTTTTGCATGGCAACGAATGGTTAGAAGTTTGTGATTCACGCAAAGAGAACAATAAAGTAAGGTTGTGTTTCCACTATGGCACATTCCTTGATTATTATGACTTTATTTCAATTACAACTTGTTTGGGGATAAACGGTTCTACTGCACAACTTCAGTCACGAACGTTTGAAAATCATCATTTGCTGGGTCCTGTCTGTATAAAGTTGATTTTCAAACGTTCGGGACTGAAGTCTCTGAGAGGGGGGTCTGTCGGCCTCCGTGTGCCCAGCATCTTGTCTTGCCTCAGTGAAGCCAACAGTTACAAGTTGTCGGTGGCGCATCTAAAAAAGCTAAGTCGGAGTAGTTCTGTTTTGTCGGTGTTCGTGTTAGATTGTGTGTGATGGAGGGGATGTGGGATAGGTATTGTGGACTGGCGGATAAGTTGGATTTGTTGGGTACATATAAGATTTAAGTGGGTCGAGGTTCAGGTGCAAGAAGAAAAAGAACGTGACAGGTGGGAGAGAAATGAGAGATCAGAGCAGAGGGAACTAGCAAAGTTAAGATTAGCAAGTGAAGGATGGAAGGGGGAGAGTGAGATAAATACTTCTAGAAGGCGTCTGCCGACGTTTAATGACAAAATAGACGACATGGACTCCTACATAAACAGATTTGAACTTCATGCCGTTTCAATGGGATGGTCAAAGGTGCAAATGGCGGGTATTTGCAGGATTGCTTGACGGGCCGTGCCTTGCAGGTATTATTAAACATGGACCCGTCGGATGCAGCTAGTTATGATAGTCTGCGAAAATCCTTACTAAATGCTTATGCATGTACTGTTGATGGTTTTTTGACTAAGTATCGTACGACATCGCCTCAGGCACGAACGTTTGATAATCATCTTTAAACAGACAGGACCCAACGAATGATGTCTTCCCAACTTCAGTCAGGAAAACGGGAAAGCGTCCTGTATCGTCTAACCAAGATTGTCATGTAATTATGGTTTCTATAGCTTACATCTAAGATGTATGATAACTAGATCTAGTATCTGATGTTGAAACTAAGTGTAATAGATTACACTCTTGTATGGTTTCTATAGCTTACATTTAAGATGTATGATAACTAGATCTAGTATCTGATATTTGAACTAAGTGTAATAGATTACACTCTTGTATGTTCTTTGGTGCAATATATTAAAACTAGATATCTTATAACTGACAACTCTTGTATGTTATGTTTCTTTGGTGCAGTATAGATGTATTTGTAAAGTTTGAGAACAGGAGACCGTTACATCATTGACGCAAATCTGCATCGATTCGAACTTCACGCCACAAGTGTGGGCTGGCCTGAAAAAGATTGTTTAAGTGATAAAGCTTTAGAAGTCCTTTTAAGCTTTGACAAAGCTGATGTTATTGACTACAGAAAGCTAAAACATGCTTTATTGAAAGGATATCAATGCAATGCAGAAGGTTTTAGATGCAAATTTAGATCCTGCAAACCAGAGGGGGAAGAAAACTTTTCTTCAACTTTCATAAATAGACTAAACCTGTTCTTTGAAAGGTGGTTGGAGTTTTCTGGAGTAGTAACAGATGATCCCAAACAAATCTGTGATCTTATAATAAGAGATCAAGTTTACTCTTCGTGTCATGAAGACTTAGTATGTCATCTGAGGGAAGCTCAACCCCAAAACCTTGAACAAGTAACAGTTGTAACGAGACGAGACGATTTTTGTTTACTTTTGTGAACTCACAGGGTCACGCGGTGAGCGAAACTCACAGGTTCGGCGCGGTGAGCGAAATTCACCCAGACGGGTAGCCAATTAGGGTTTCGATTAATCGCCAGTGCTGACAAATATAAGTCTGCGATCAGACGTGTTTCTATCCTTTTCTTTGTCCAGTTACATCAAGACCAGATCTTCGTAAGTTCTATTTTATATGATTCGCGAAGTTATTCGGAAGTCGACATATGTACACATTCTTATAGACTGTTCTTGTCTCTTCCGCAGTTTACTGTTATGTAGTGCTACACTACTTCAAACATTAGGCCGCCATATATATATGTATACAAGTGTTTTCAATAATAAACACTTTCTGCCATTTTATCCAATATCATTGGCGTAGGCGTAACATCATAAATATGAGTTCAAGTGTTTAAAAATCACAAACACTGATCTGAGGCATATATTCTCAAAGGAAACATAAAAGTGAATTCTACTCACTTAGTCATTGTGACAGTTTATACATTCAGTCGTTTACCGACTTGAGTGGCGTCGTTAAGAACAGACTGTCTTAACGAGCGACCGATATATAACCAAACTCTAATTTAGTACGGTACTTCTACCACATGGCGATTCGGATAACTGGGGTTCTCTACACCAACTTCTGCATTGGGCCAAGCAATGGAGGCGAAAGCTAACTACTATCTACATCAGAGAAGAAGAGTAATTTATAATTATAGTTAATTGGATTGTATTGTCTAGCTAGATCTAAAGCTACCTATTCTATGGTGCGAGCGCCTTCACTCCAAATGAGGGGTCGTTCATCTTTTCGCAGATCTCAAAACATGAGACCGCAAAGTGAGCCAAGAGGCCTCAACTTCAATAATAAGATCCAACAAAATAGCGAAGGCAAAGAATGTTTCCGTTGCCACTTTATTGGCCATACCGCGAGCAATTGCAGAAAAAGATGGGAAGACATACGCGAAGCGAACAAGTCCGGATTTGACAATAATAAAGTGCAGCGTATCATTTCCTTGATAAGATTTGACTGCAAAAATCTGTCTCTGGCCAGTGTTTGTATTTGTGTATACTTGTACTTGTGCGATGAGTGAATGGTGATCTTGTAGATAAATAATGAAAGTCTGGTTTACGCTTGAATTACAATCTTGTGTTGAGTAATTATGTTCATGTTGTTGGGGATTGTTCATTTTAACAATAATAAATAATAATTCGTGTTGTCCTACGGGACCCAGCACGAATCGTTACAACCACCAAATTCAATTCCAGAGAATAGGTAGAATCAAGATATCTACAGTTATTTAATTATTCACCCAGTTCTGTCAATGTAACGTATGTATAAGAAATAATCCCTGGTCTTGCAAAGTTTGGTCTTTCTGTTAGTGCTTTAGAGTAAGTTAGATCTATACATTAGTCTGTTACATTCTACTTCTGGTCGCGCTTCGTAAATTGCGTGGCTATTGGGAGAAAAGTTAGTAGAACCATAGGGGATTTGAGTACAAGTAGAATTTACCTAACTTTGTAACATTGTCAAATATTATTGTAACAACAGTGACGGCGCTGGGAAGGAAGAGGGCTCTGAAGGCGCTGGCAAGGACAGCAAAAGGCGCCGATGGTGCTGGAAAAGAATAAGATCTTGATGAATGCTGTCAAAAAGAAGACGGACATTAAAGGCCCTGGAAAAGAAGGCAACCATTGAAGGCACTGAAAAAGAAAAAAATGCTATAGCGATCACGACCAAGAATTGCTGTTGTTCATGAATCTTTCAATATTGACACTCAGGAATTTGCGTTACATCAGAGGAATGACCCTACTCTAGATGTATGCTTTGCTAGGAGTAAATTGAATCAAATTGGGCCTATTCAGTTCCTTATTGAGAACGGCTATTTGTACCGCATGCACCCCTCGCAGAGAGGTTTGACTAAACAGTTCGTGCTGCCGCGACAGTTTCGGGAGACGGTGCTTATAATTGCTCATGAGATTCCTATGTCAGGACATCAAGGAATACGCAGAATTAAATCTCGTCTTCAATTAGAATTTTATTGGCCGGGAATGTATAGGTCAGTTCATGAGTTTGTAAGATCTTTTCCGATTTGTCAGAAAACTTCAAATAAAGGTGGATGTAGTAAAGCTCCCATACAGGTATTCACCACCATCGAGAAACCGTTTTCACGTGTCGCGGTGGATTTAATTGGTCCACTCGTTAAGTCCGACCGTGGACATAAGTATATTTTGACCTTAACGGATTTCGCCACTAGATGGCCAGAGGCTGTGCCTCTCAAAGAGATTACCACAGAACATGGTTGCTATCTTTTCTCGTTTGGGGGTTCCGGATGAAGTTCTGTCGGACAGAGGTCCGCAATTTGTGTCAGATTATGTCACAGGTTTTCAAGCTTATGGGTGTCAAAAGGTTGTGCACTTCGCCATATCACCCGGAAGGTAATGGGTTGTGTGAACGCCTAAATGGAACCATTAAGCAAATGCTGTCTTTTTTGCTATTGTAGATGCGAAGATGTGTTTCTAACCTTGTTTCCTTTTCATGATGCTGTGACCCACGTATGAGCCTTGACCATGACCGCTGGCGTGAGATTCGGATCCCGTGACAGATCGGAGAGAGCAGTTTGTCGGTGGCGCATCTAAAAAAAGCTAGGAGCTGTTTGGGGGGAATGTTTTTGAGTTGAAGGCGCTGGGAAAGAAAGAATGCGCCCATGTGGACAAAAATGTGCTAGAATAGAAGAACGTATTGAAACCGCTCACCAGGCAGGACGAACAATTATTTGTTGGAAAAGAAAAGGACGAAGGACAAAAAAGGCGACGAAGGTGCTGGAAAAAGAGGACAAGGCACACGTTTTGTTGCTAAAGACGCTTGACGAAACTTTCCATCTCTTTAGATAGCAAATTTAGTCCTAAACATTCCTACCCACGAAGGACAGTGTCTTTTAAAGCCTGTTCGTGTCTTAGACCTAGACAGCACACCAAAAGAAAAGGAAGAAAAAAATGATATAGGCTTAGATTACTTAGGTTCCGGGACTGGTTACCGACAGCGGTCTCTAGGTTCCTGTGTTGCTAAAGTTAGGATAGAAAAAAAACAACGAATTTCAGAACAGTCAGCAGCAGTTCACCGGAAAAAAACACGTGTGTTAGGATTGGAATTTTAGAATTGCACAAGTTATGCAGGAACTGGAGATGAACGCACATACGTCATGCCACAACCATAGATTATCGACTTGACTACAGAATTGATTAATTCTTCGAAAGGACATCTGATGAAAGGGAGAGCTGAAGTGAAGTCCACGCAGATGTCGAGGCTTCATGACCTCGCGACCAAGCGACACAGTTGCTTGGCTTCATGGCTCCGCCATCGTGTCGGAATCACAAATGTAATTATGTAGATTTAAGAGTATTCTATGTAGATCTATTTACGTTACATTAAAATTGTAACGTTCTTAAGAGTATTTTCTATTACATATTATAGTGTTCTAAATGTATTGTTTTTACACGATTAAAACATGTGTCATTGGAGGCCAACCTGTCAAAGAAACTAGTAATGTGAGGAGGAAATACAAAGCTACCCCATCAGATGCGTGCGACTACCCCACGATTCTGAAGTACTAGACAAACCGGAAGCACACACAGCCACGTTAGAACTTGTGTTTTTTATTTTCTATGGATTACATCTACACATTGGATTATCTGTGAATTATGTATGTAAAGATCTTGTCCGGAGTGTGGCTTGCATAGCGGTTTCTATATTTGACCGAACTAAGGAAGGTATGATTTATTTGCAATATTGGTCATAAGTTTGAACACTAGATTTAGCTCACTGGTGTCGATAGCTCTACACTACAAACCATGGATAGAGAAGACAGCCAATGATATATAGTATTTTAAACTAGGTGTAAAAGTTTACACTCTTGAGTGATTTCTATAGATTACATTTAGGATGTATGATATTAGATCTGATATCTAATATTTAGACTAAGTGTATATGACACTCTTGTATGGTGCAATATATATATATATAACGTGAGGACACCGGAAGAAACCTGTGATGAACGGATGTGTGAGAGACCGGAGGAACCTGTGACGAACGTGAGGACACCGGAAGGCATAGGCTCAAAGAAGAGATCACCTTCCAAGTTGTTGTGAAGGTGGTTGACATTTCCACATTCGGAATGAATGTGGACTGAAGAACAGGCGGAAACGATATGGACTGAAGAACAAACAGAAACGCTATGGACTGAAGAAACATGGAGGTGTCGCAGAGATCAGACGAATATGAACTGGATCCTGGAGTGATGAGCGGGAGGACACCGGGCCCACCAGATCAAGTTGTTGATTAAGTATGTTAATTAACATTCTCTAAGTATGTTAAAGTAATTAACATTCTCTAAGTATGTTAAAGTAATTCTCAATAATGGTGGAATTATGTAATGTTTGGAGATAATGAAAACTATTTGTTGTGTTACACTTGCAGTTTGTTGGAAAAGAAAGGAAGGCGCTGACAAGGACGAAAAAGGCGGCGAATGTGCTTTGTTGTAACTTTGGAGAGTACTCTCGGCTTGTAACATTGGAGGGGACACCAAAACGAATACTGAGATTTGTTATACCATTGTCATGACTATGTAACAGTGAAGCTCATCATGTTCTACAGAATATTCCCATTTGTTTGAAATGAGTTTTGATAAGATAAAAGCTTTATTGTATATGTCGTTAGGTAGGAGTTCCTGTCCACCTGTGTTCTTTTAGATACAATTACAATTGAAAACACCTGTTGAATTAATAGAGTAAAGCTCCAACTCACTCTATTGTTTACCTTGCGCTAGGCCGCATTGCCTGTCATTACCCTGTGTTGTTTTTTACATTGTTACATTGTAACGATCGTCATATCATAATCTCAAACCGAAATGTTTCGGCTTGATTGACTGCCGTTGCTAGGCATGACGCTTGCCACCTTGGCCGTTAATTTTTCTTGGGGTCTATATAAGGGTATGAGAGATATAACATTGGAGCGGACACCTTTTACTTTAGATATATGTATTTTTTGCTATTGGACTCTAGTTTGTAGATACGATGATGGCTTTGTTGTCTGTCTTCCTTTAGTGGGATATATTTGTTTAGGGCCACACTATGTTTTTTGTACCCTATCGGTCTTCTGTGCGTGTCAGCTGTTGAGGATGACATTTCCGGTTTTTGCACACCAGAACAGAATTGGCTTTCCATTGAATGCAAATCATTTCTATGCATGACAACGCATGTTTACTAATATTCAGTCTCAAAAATAACACAGGAAGGACAAGATGATGGACAATCGGAGGCGTGATTTGTCAAACTGAAGATGGGAACTCGAAGACGTGATTTGTCAAATGAAGACGGAGACCTGACCAACAAAGACGTGATTTGTCAAATGAAGACGGAGGTCTGACCAACGAAGATGTGATTTGTCGAGTGAAGATGGAGATCGGACGGAGACATTACTTGTCCATTGGATATCCTTAGGTGAACTGAATCTGATATCTAGTATGTTAAACTAAGTGTAAAAGTAATATTTAGACTTAGTG
>JAUELK010045462.1:0-13210 GCA_031471215.1 Gastropteron pacificum | reverse complement strand
GGATAAGAAAATACTCTCAAATCCAAATCGAGTCGGCACGGCCGGGGATCGAACCCGGGACCTTTGACTCATGAGGCCAAAGCTCTGACCACTTCACCACCAGATCTATTGCTAAGTTTGATTGTCCATGTTTGGTTTTAACTCCCGTGAATGTTAATTTGATTAGGTACCGCCCTAAGTGCGTCGAAAACATATATTAGGAGGCGGCGGGGCGGGGGAATATCTGTGACACCAATACGACTAAAACGAAGTCCATGTATCCAGGCATGATCATATTGACAGGCTTATGCCTTCCCCTAAACACAAGACCTTCATAGCAATCTGGCGCTGTCGGCGTTCAGTACATGTTTAGACTATTTTAGGAAGGAGAGAGAAACGTCAGCGTCAATCTCAACTCACGATCTAAGACAACGCCCAAAAAGCCACAAAATCTTTCATCCTCTTAGAGAAATTTGATTTCCCAAGGAAAGCCCATCCAGGGAAAGAACGTGTCTAAGGGCTAAAAGTAGAGGCCTTTGAGTGGCCACTCAGATTATACGAGGAGAAGAGGGAACGAGATAAAGGCAACTTAGTGTTCTTTACCTCAGGGCAGCCTTTTTGTGAGAGATGTTGAAAACGTGTTGAAGGGAGCGATCCGTTATGGAGAACATAGGGCCAGTCAAGAGGGACATTTTAATGGTCACCCTCGTGGTTTCTCATCTCCATGATAGTCGTATTTCTCTTCGTGACTTTTTGTCGTCTTTGTCTTTATTCATTTTCTTTTATTTGAGTTTTACATCCCTAGCGACACGTTAAGATCATATAAGAGGTGGGATTTACGTTTAACGGTCATCTCCGATAGGACAGGGGTGGACAGCCATGAAAACTGCCCATACGACCCATGTCCAAAATCACTCAGAGGAAATTGGAACACGGGTCTCCCGCTTGGAGACCAAACTCGTTAACCCAACATGTTGACCAGTCGGCATACATGATTAAGTCTTGGGATCCGTTGGATCTACTCTATGTCTGATTTTGTCTAAGTCAGGGAGAAAAAAAAAACAACGTAAGGGCGAGAAATTGGCCTTTAAGAAACAGTGTTGCTTTTACATATATAAACCATGCAAGCCGGTGTTTGTAGACACATACAAGTTGAAACAATGCATAAAGTCGTTTTGTTGATGCCTACAAATATAAGCAATCGATGTGTTTTGAAAACAACAAACATGAAACCTGTCCTTCACCAACCTAATGATTTCGAAACCAATCTCGTCTGATCATTTCACAGAAGCCTTATCCACGACCTAACAAAATGGCAGATGCTGGCTATAAGATGTCGGATAGCAGCATGCTTCAGATAGTCTCTAACTGGTCACCTCCATGTCCTCATCAGAACGAATTCAGATCAATTTTTGAAACACCTCATAGATTAAAATAATGATATTCGAACCTGTTGGTACGAACCTGTTGGTACATTATTGGTTTAATACTATTGTCCTCATTCAGAACGAAACAACTGGTACTACACAATATGGCGAATGTAGTATGGCTAATCAGATAGCCATTGCCCCATTACTAATTACTAAGATGAAATGTACCCATTGCAATCCCAAATATGATAGACAGAATATACCATGTGGTGCTTTGGCGACTCACATGACTTCAGAAAACAAACGCATCTCTATCGCATTGAACAGATCGTTCATTACTTACTTATAACTAAACTCCCGTTATGTAGAATGATGATGGAAGCGTTCAGAGTTGAACAGAACAGAGTTCGGCAACCTCTAGATCTACTGGACAAAGAATCTAGATCTAGATTCAGATCTAGTGTATTTGTTGATCGATCTATACCTTGGTCATATAGTAACGCAAGAAAGTATAACAAATAACAAGAACAAGGAAATTGGTAGTTTACACACGGGCGGTCATGTGGTTATGGGGCTTTGGGTCACGTAGTTAATAAAACACATCCTCCTCTTTAATCTAGTCTCGTATACAACAAAACATATCGTTTCTTTATTATGGGTGGTCACATTGATACATCACATTTCCCCATGTACGCCCACAGAAGAGCTTCACAAGACCTCTAAACTAGGTTGCCGAACATTCTTGAGTCCAAAGATGGTGGCGTTTAAACAAGGACAGTGGTTAGTTCTAGTTCCACGCGAGCTGTGTGAGCGTACAAAGCGCAAAGTCTGGGCCATTCTCTCATCCAATCAAAGGGGTTAGTGAAAAAAAAGGTCCCTAAGTCCCAAAAGAACAATTTTGAGAAAAATGAGTACAAAAATGGAGTTAGGGGCTCTTTGGACCTAAAAGTAGGCACCACAAGACTAGCATTTTAAGAGTCACCGCCCCTTGGATAATATAAATTAGATTAGGGATTTATTTCTCTTGAGACAGATTTCACTATCTCAATTTTTAGCCCGGTGGCATTTGGGTGCCCTTTTTTACCTAACCCCTTCTCAGTAATGTATTTTCCGCTCGGACAAGCCGAAACGTCCAATGGTTGGGCAGGGTGCGTCACGTATTGAGTTTCCTCCCCTTGAATACTGTTGTCACAGGGAGGGCAGGCCTGACCGGTTGATAGGGTAGGACGTTTCAGGGATAGCTGAGGAGATGGCTTGTGAAGATTCCCTTAAGATAAGGCCAACGACACAGCTCTGCTCCGTGACTGCCGGTCTCCCTGCTATCTGACTGCAGGTCCATTTATCATCGTGGAATATTGTCCTCTGGGATGGAGCCGTTTCCGCTTGGGATCTGGCAACGTGCCAGTGTGCGTACGCGTGGGAGGAGGCGTTGATAAACCTGGCCTTGTGCTGCTCAGTGTCCAGTGAGTGTTTGCTCACACAAAAGCCTTGTGTTCAATGTTCTTCGATAAGAAATGACAGGATATGCGTTGCGATTGAATATCATAGGCCATGTATTTATACCCTTTTTGATAATATAACAACCGGAAGTAAGAATTCTGCTCATTCATGATTGTTTAGATGTTTGTTGTTGCTGCTGTTTTTGCTCTTGCTGCTGCTGCTGTTGTTGTTGTTGTTTTTGTGTCTTTTTCAGTCACAATAGAACGTTGCTTTGTGATTAAAAGAAATTACAACAACAACAACAACACAATCACACATAAACGATGCGCACGCACACGCGCGCGCACACACACACACACACACGCACGCACGAACACACACACACACACACACACACACACACACACACACACACACAAACACAAAGTTCAGATCTAAATTTAGTCTCCAGATAGAGGCAATTTACATGCCTAGATCTAGATTGTGTATCGGACACGGATGCTGAGTACGTAGGTCCTACTTCATACATGACCTTGTCGTGTTGAAAGTTGTGTAAATTTGAACTTAAAAAAAAGGGAGAGAGAGAGAGAGAGAGAGAGAGAGAGAGAGAGATAGAGAGAGATGGAGACAGGGAGAGAGAGAGAGAGACAGAGAGAGAGAGAGATTGATCCACAAATAAAGTCTGCAGGTGGGTCACAAAAAAGCTTGTTGTCATAATCTACTAGCTTCGCATGCGCGCTCGAGCGTGTGTGTGTGTGTGTGTGTGTGTGTTTGTGTGTGTGTGTGTGTGTGTGTGTGTGTGTGTGTGTGTGTGTGTGTGTGTGCGTGTGCGTGTCTTTGATTTTTGTCACTCATTCCTGTTACACCCTAAAATGTGTAGTTAGTAACGTTAAGCTGCTCTTTTTTCTATGCCTGTCAACAGTGCATGTAAGAATGTTAATTATGGTAGAGTACTCTGAAACACTACTGATTGCCACAGTGTAACAGGAATTGATTTTCCGTAGCAGGATTAAGTAGGTAGGCCTGTGCTGTAATAGGGGTGAGGGAATAGTTGAAAGATAAGATGGGATAGTGAACTTCCGTGTTTGCCCATTCGTTGCTCGACCATACATTGCATACTATGTAGCGTGTCTTCGTAGACATTTCCAGAAAGACAATAAATATTTCCGAAATCCGAAATGAACGTTTAGTATTGGGCAGTCGTGTTGCGTGTTCATTCGACTACTTTGAGCTCATGGGTGCCTTGTTTGAAAAAGCATATTTTGGCATAGTAACAAAAAGCCATTTGCCTTAAAGAGTCATTAACTGGGTAGTGCACTATGCAAGATATTTAAGCCTAATGAACGTCGCATTTTCTTCGGATTCGGCAGTAAAGAGTCACTGTAGATGTACTCGATGGGTCTAAAATATTTGATCAGAACTGCATTGTGAGAAATCGAAACCTTTAAATTGATATGTCCAAGAATTATTGCCAAACTAAAAACTATTTCGTCTACGAAACAATAAGTAACTTCAAAAGGTATTTTCACTAATTAACGTTCCTGCATGGTGTTACATTTATGAAAAGAACCATCTACAGCGAAATACAAATTGTGTAATGTTTCAAGACGATTGATCCACAAATAAAGTCTGCATGCGTGTCACAAAACAACTTGTTTTTCTCATAATATAAGATAAGATAGTCACTTTGCTTCATCACCGACTTAACACATTCGAATCGACAGTGAATCATTCTGTAATGAAAGCGGATGTATTTGTTTCACATCTTTTCGCCGAGCACAACCAAATGCAAACCTTCCATGGTGTTAAAGTTGAATAGCCCAATGTTCATAAAGCCCATTGTTGGTGCCTATGTTGTTGTTGTGATCAGGCACAAGCTATGAGCTATTCGCTCTTCAAGTGGTCTAATAGACCTACAGAGCCATGGCAGCCTAGCTCTGCAACCAGGGACTGGGTGGCCTTCAAATTGGCCCCTTGTTCATGCAATTGTGCAATGCAGTGTCAAGACCCCTCCGGACCAGGTTGGTGTCTATATGAGTTATTGAAGAAACGACGTTGTAGAAGAGTGTGAGTAGAAAAGATGGAGTGGGTGAGATATCCAGAAGTCAGGATCACAGCAGACAACCACCGAAACTAAAGCAGGCTCCTATTTGCGTGCGGACCACAAAGCTTTCTGGGAGAATACAAATACAGCTTGGTCAAATCTCCCTGCCACCCATGCCAATATGAGATCCATTTATTTGATGTATGGAGGGTCCAAGCGGCACGGTATTGATTTTCTCCCCCAATAATAATTCCGAGAAACGTTTTTAGATTTGGTCCTATGAGAGCTAGCCAAATCGGATAAGAGATCTGGGATCAAGATGTAGATGGATGATCGTCAGATTGTCCCCATCTAAGGCCAACATAAAAGCTCTCAATGGAAAGTGCTAAATCTTGTGTTTCACACTTACCCCAGAGGTCCCTTTCTGTTCTAATACATCATCGGCTTTCACACGAACATGTGTTTATATGTCATTTCTAGGGTTAAGGATATGCCTGCTAATTGCACCCGTTGAAAAATATAACATTTTGATCACTACCTGGTATGCTAGAACATCCAATAAATGTATTGTCACTCATAAGGCTTGTTTCGTAAATATACCCATCGTGTTCCCGGGATAAAGATACCTCAAGACCGAAAATTACACATTCATAATCAAAAACAAAATGGATGACACAAATTTGACCTCGAGATCCAAATGCTTTTAAAAGTAATTTATTCAATCAAAACATGGTACATGCATTTTGCAAACAAAGTCATGATTTTTAAAATATGGACCTGCCACGGGGATAACATTGTTAACGTGTAATCTGAAGAGTGCAAGTATATAAAGGACATGGAAGAGGGAAGAAATGATAGAAAGGACACCAAAATGCGAAGCAAAATCGAATTGTTTTCAATAAATTGCAAAGTCTACAAATAGTATGTAGAAATGAAACTTAAAGATTGTGCCTTTCTGTATGTGTACCTCGCTTCTAGAGAGGAAAATGTCCACACAGAAAAAGTGAGTATTGCACAGAAGTGTGGAGGGTGACAGTACGAAGTAGGCTATAGCACATGCCTTGAGTCCGATAGGAGTATTTGGCCAAACGTCCTGCTCTAACCAAGTCTAGCTTGCTCTTCGTGACACAGAAGTAAACACAAGGAAGGACAAGACAGGAGAATCCGATCCATGACCAGATACATAATTCTACAGAGATTGCGTAATGTAAATCAAAAAAGTAAATAAAGACAAGAAAAAACAACTGAAGCAATGAATCGTGTATGTTATGATGAGGAGATGGGGTGGGGAGACTTTTGGTTTTTTTTGCTTGATTTTGGCTAGTTCTTTTCAATCCATACTTCGTGAGTTTGCATAAACGTGAAGGGTGCGTCGTAGCCCGCTTGGTAGTATGAGCTCTCATCAGAGGTCGAGTCTGCTCCCAGGGAGTTTCTCAGTGCACGCATGTTGTTTTCATAGTCACGCTGAGAGGCCCAGAACCATTTGGTGAATCGCCTGGAAGAAAAATTGTACAAAAGATTGTGTCAAAACAGTGTATACATGTAATCATATTTTCGTATGGTTAGCATCAGCAAAGTCACAGCCCAGTTTTCTAAGGCCCTATGATATGAGTAGTTTGGTAAAACAGAAGTTGATTTTGACGCATGCTGAGGTTTATTTCGTTATCTCAAAATAAAGTTTGACCAAAAGTAAAACAAAACTATATGACCATATAGTTTGCTAATGACACTAAGCATAGTATGCATCTTCTTATTTAATACATTTTCAATATTGTTTTGTTTGTTATTGGGTTGTTAATTTTACAAAATATGATCAAAAACGTTTTAACACTATTTCTGAAGATTGTTCAAAAGTAAAGTCACACTATTTCTGCGCATCACTGACCTAGCATAGAACTGTGTACCGGCCGGCACGGTGCGAATGGACAGTGAGCGGTCAGTGGGGGTAGTGGGCGTGTGGGCGTCATCGATATAGAACATCATGGTCATCTGATGCATCTCAGAGTTAGGGCTCATCCGCTGGACCTTGGTCAACACTGGTGACGACATAGGGATCTCGTTGTCTGGAGATGGACAAGCCATGGAAGGTTAATTATACATGATACTTGAATAAAACAAAATAAATGACAGCGATAATTAATGCGACATTGGTCGATAAAAAACATCAGGTGGGTTCGAAAGTTCATTTTGGTATCCTAGCAAAGGTAGATGAGCTCCTTGATGTTTATTTTTTTACAAAGGCCTTTGGTCCATAGAAATCACGAACATCCCAACAACGCTAGATAATAAGTTAAAATAAGTTATGAGTTATTTGATATTCCTTTATCTATACATATGACCTAACGCGAGGTTGGTCTTCTCAATCTGCATACGTACGACTGAATTGAAAGAGGATGTACGACGAAGAAGAGAAAAAGAATGAAGGAGAAATTTAGGATACGAATGTCATGTAACGCTTTGAGCGTACTTCCTGAAGGCGGTATTCAAAAGGAAAGTCGGAAACGTGTAGAAAGTGCTTTCTTGTTTCCCGCGGACACTTACTGCCAACGTTACTGCCTTGAATGTAGCTGTAGAGCTTTTGGAAGAGCGTATTGGTGTCCCACCAGGCCATGGATGAGCCATACTTGGTGATGGAACCTTCCACCCACTTGGTGTCCTCTGTCAAGGTGCGGAGCTCATAGCCATTCCCTGCCTATAAGACAAACACATACATTCGTTTTATTTCGTGCAATAGTGATTTGCGGGTCTCCTAGCCCATCCGTGCCTATATGAGACAAACACAATCATCCATTCGTTTTATTTCGTGCAATAGTGATTATGCGGGTCTCCTTGCCATCCTAGCCTGTAAGACATTCATTCGTTTCATTTTGTGCAACACAGAAAATGGATAAGAAACATATTGTATTGTATCTCCAGAGGAAGAATTCAAGTGTTCGATTTTGTAGTATCCTGAAAATTCTCAAATACTTAACTGGATACAATAGAATATAGAAATACTATCATCCAAGAAAATTCCGCGAGCTAACTGATCTAACAAAACAAAAGCAAAATACACCATAAAAACAAATAACAAAAAAAGGTCCGACAAAAACACGGTACTTGCCAACATTATACAATCAAAGCACTGTTCTGAAATCCTTCTTTAAAAAAATGTCTCAAATTGTACCAACATGAAGCGTTTGTCTACAAAGGGAAATAATACAGAAAATGCAAA
This sequence comes from Gastropteron pacificum, assembly GCA_031471215.1. Lineage (NCBI taxonomy): Eukaryota > Metazoa > Mollusca > Gastropoda > Cephalaspidea > Gastropteridae > Gastropteron > Gastropteron pacificum. The sequence goes on along the minus strand of JAUELK010045462.1, from coordinate 5,163 downwards.
ACGCCCACATTCAAATTGTCACTGCCTTATTTCCCTTTAGTGGCGTATGATTAATTAAGTATGCTGGAAAATGACCACATATTCAATGGGTGATGATGGTGAAGAGGAGGAGGAGGAAGAGGGGAAGGACGGGACGGAGGGCGAGGATCAGGAGCAGCAGGAGGAGGGAGAGGAGCAGGAGGAACAGCAACAGCAGGAGCAGGAGGAGCAGGGAGAGGAGGAGAACGATGCCGGTGACGACGACGATGATGATGATGCCTCACCTCTGCGGTATATTGAGGACATTTCAAGCTGCCACATGCTCTAGCAGGTTCTGCCACAGACGTGACTATCAGGGTACAGCTGACCACTGCCACACAGACCAGGAGAGTAGAGTGTGCCATCTCTATGTGTCACTGGAGGCAAAGTAGAATGGAAATTACAAACCACTGCAATATCACAATTGACTTGAGATGCAATGAGCCAATACATCACTTTCCAAACGAGAACATACTGTACTGTGATGCATTACCTTTCAATACTGTGCAACTGTGCATTTATTTCTGGACTTAGAAGTAAAAAGAAAAGATCTCACCACAAAGTTCTCTACTCACCTAATTCGTTGGTTCAGGTCTTTCTTGATGTACTTCAGGCTCTTTGGGTTTCTTTCTGCAGTGATTCCACTGTGTCCTGCGCTCTTTTATGTACCCTCCGTTGTAACGTATGCACGTTGTTCGTCACGCAATCTTTTACATAAGTGATTTCATAAGATAATTGCTAGTGGTCAAAACCTCAGACGTCGGCGCCGTCTCAAAGAAACCACTGGACCAGAACGACTCCTGAAAGGACCTAGAACTGACAAGACGTCTGGCACAGACTTTTCCCTACAATTTTAGCTTCGCTTTAGTATATGTTAATAGTGAGGCTTGTCTCGCTTAGCTCTAAGAACTCCCAGATTGTTTTTCTCTTGTGACAGATGTATAAAGAATACATTCGTTGCATACAATGCCCTTGTCAAGTCTATCTCTTTGTTGTGTTTGAACTACGATCACGTTTGTATGGACAATGTCTGCACGTGGGTATACACGTGGGGCTGACCCTAACACGAATCCTACAGCAAACTCACAGATCAAGTTTTGTAAACGAGACATGGAAGCTGGGCTCTTTTACATTTCTGACCACTCGGTTTTCGCTGGTAGATACGCACACAAACACAAACGCAAACATAAACACACACACACACACACACACACACACACACACACACACACACACACACACATGTTGTTACCAGTGGACTCCCCTACATACACATAAGCACAAACACACACACACGCACACGCGCACGTACGCACACACACACACACACACACACACACACACACATACACCCCCTCTCTCTTCTTCTCTACATAAATATTAAACCTCCCGACAAGCCACCCCACAGAGCTAACCTGAGTCACCGACCGCCTGAATCTGTAAGTAGGCCACACGCTGTTCTAAGTATATTTGTCATTGACCGGAGCGGCAAGTGTCCTGCCTCGTTTGCATAACACGGTCTCTGGGGAATTGTCCTGTGTCCACAATAGAGGCCATCTAGGTCATGTGATACAGTAGTCACGTTCAGCTTTCATAATCTATGGCCTGTATAGTATGTATTGTGGACATACTTTCACAATGCAAACACAGTAGGCTACACTAGGCCTAGTAAAGGTGCAGACAAGGTGAATGAACCAAGAGGAATTTGAGGCAGGGACTTTTTTTAAGAAGCCGGATAGCTTCCTTTACATAACATAGTACAATGAAACAACTCGATCTAGCTCTTGCTGTGAGCCCCGCTGCGTTTGAACTCATGCGACATCTTAAAGCATGATTTCGGTTTTGGTGAACACTATGCCTACGTTAATAGTGGCGGTGGGTGGGCGGGTTGCTGCGTGCGGGTTAATCGCGCTGGAATTTTAAAAAACCCTGCGTGGTGTCTTTGTTTCGTTAAGATTTTAAACACGTGGGTCTTGGTAAGACACATGTCATTTTACTAATCTACTGCTGTGGTCAAAGCAAGGTAATGAATTAGATCTTTGCCATATATTCATACCATTTCGAATTTTACCTAATTGACACAGGAAGATAACATATGTCCGTTTCTCTCTTGGTTCGTCAAACCGGTCGTACACGAAATGACACGGAGTGACATGTAAAGATATGAGACAATGCAGTCACAAAACCTCTCCGGACAAAAAAGCTGTTATGTGCAATGCAGTCATTGAGTTACTACTGTGTACCACTGCGACGTATGGAACATATGTGGTTACAGCCATGATATAGGACTGAACCAGGTGATTGTCAGGTCATTTTCCGTAGCCCTGGTGCCCGAGCTTATGTGAAAGAATTGACAAAGTTGACCACACCACTAATGGATGAAGTCCTATCATTTGTATAGATAGTGTATGCACAGCGTGTCAAATCGATAGTCACACTATCACTTTTGACATTGGATGTAAAACTACGGGGACCATTGACAGACGCAACCTCGCTTTTATCAGATGTTATCTTCGTCCTGTGTCCCGTCAACAGAGGACAAGAGGGCCAGGTATGTTCATGTCGTTTTGTATCTAATCAATGTCCTTTCGTGTGTGTGTGTGTGTGTGTGTGTGTGTGTGTGTGTGTGTGTGTGTTTGTGTGTGTGTGTGTGTGTGTGTTTTCCATGTCTTTTCAAGTTTTTTCCTGTTTTTTCACGGCTCTTCGTGTCTTTTGTGTCATTCCATGTCTTCTTTTAATGTCTTTTCTAGTTTTTTCGAGTTCTTTTGAGCCTCTTCGTGTCTTTTTGTATCTTTTCCATGTTGTTGTTTTTCACGTCTTTTACTGTCTATTCCAAATCTTTTCACGTATTTCACATGCCTTTCTGATTGTCTGTACGGACAGCGACCAGAGCTGGCCTAGCCTTCATCGATTTCAAACTGCCAAGGGATCTTTAACGTGCGCAACGTGCACACAGTACCTCCGAGTTTATCGTCCTTCTCCGAGAAGACTAGGTGCTCTGCCCCACATACCAAGGAGACCGGGGTCTGACAAAAACTCAAAAATGAACACCAACTTTGAGATTGCACAGGGTGAGCTCGAACCTGCGACCCCATGGTCGATGTTAAGAACGAATTTAGCACGATTTGTGCCAGTGGACACACCAGCAAACAAGACCTGACAGCTTTGTGATTTCAGGAGGGTTGGTGAAATGAGACAAAGCTATGTTTGCTTTTCTACTGACTGCCAGTGGCTTGACTGCCTGCTGCTGTTTCTATGTCGTCCAGACCGATCGGTGGCCAAACAGTGTACTCATTGGGATAACTCGTTTGGTTTCCAACCGGTAGATACTAGTTTGAAACCTCTTGTATGTGTATTGTGTGTGTGTGTGTGTGTGTGTGTGTGTGTGTGTGTGTGTGTGTGTGTGTGTGTTTGTGTGTGTGTGTGTGTGTGTGTTTGTGTTACATACATTGGCGTTAAAAGAGCTTGTCCTGATTAAAGTGTGTACTTGATACTTGGTCAAAATATTCCTCGAAACAGCTATTGACATGATGAGAAAACCATTGGATATAACAACAAAACAACTACGGACACAAACAATAAAAGATAACTATGTAGCAAACAGGAAGTCGCATCAAATGTGATTTATTCACAACATATCAACAATAATAATTAATCTCAGTGTTCTTTTTTGTGAAAGCTCAAAACAATTGGTATGTGGCCAGCACTAACAATAAAATGAAACACGTTTTGGAGTAAAAATGTACAATATCTTCAAGCATTTAGAGATGAGAAAAGGAACAGACAAGAATAATTATTGACAAAAATGGAACGAGATAAGATTTGCCTTGTGACACATGACGAACAAGCCTGTCCTCTCATGAGATTCAACAGCAAAACAAAATGAAATAGAGGTAGCTAGAAATTCCCTTTTGAAAAATAAACTGTCGAATTTGTATGAGAATTGGGGAAAATATTAAGGGGGTGGAGGAGGAAGAGAGAGATGGGTAGATATAACATGTTAACGAAGAATTAATATGATTGTCATGCCATTGTTCAACAACAGCAATGTGAAAGTTAAAGTTAAATGTACAGTTTGGAATTCGTTTCTAAACATTAAGTATGTTTTATACATGCTACCAGGTGATAGGAACTCAAGCTGTGATGAAAGGGCTTGATAGTACACATACTATCAGAACTCCCTGTATGGTGTAATGGAAAGAAAGTTTAAAAAAAATAAACATTTAAATAAAAACAGTGAAAGAACGTCTACCCGCTGAGACAGTTCGCAAGGTAGATTGCAGAGGGGGAAAGAAGAGAATGATAAAATGCAATGGAAGGACACACACAAAAAGACAGAAATTGCCATTTAAGGGTTCTTCTCCATCCACACTTCCAGAGTTTTCTTGAAAGTCCACGGAGCCTCATAACCTGCCCGGAAGTATGCGTTGTTGTCGTAAGTATACTGTGTGCCGATAGCAGACTTCATTGCCTGAAGGTTGTTCACATAAGAACTCTCTGGAACCCACACGTACTTGATGAAGCGCCTGAAACAAACACAAAACGATTGAATATTAGCCGATTTATACAGCGCCTTTTCTCGCTCTGCAGCAAGCTCAAAGCACTTTACTTCACATAATTACCCCGGCAGACGTGCTTCATTCCCAAACCATCTCAAGTTCCTGGGAGGCATACCAAAATGATGACAAGTTCTTTCACTGTCTATAGTCGGGTACCCTTTTTACACCTGGGGTACGGTGAGAAATGTGTGGCAAAGTACACCTGGTGGCGGATAAGAAAATACTCTCAAATACAAATCGAGTCGGCACGGCCGGGATTCAAACCCTGAACCTTTGACTCGAGAGGCCAACACGCAGACCACTCGACCACGACATCAACAAATTGATGAACAACATGAATATCAATAAGGTATTTTCATGAGGCCACGTGACTTACAGTAATGTATTAAACAACCCTCCAAGGCAACGTTCAATTGCACAACAACTAGTATACTTGTACAAAGGTTATGGTTAGGTTACGTAGGCCTGCAAGTTTCAAAGGTAACATTGACATCACTAGTGTGTGTGTCTGTGTGTGTGTGTGTGTGTGTGTGTGTGTGTGTGTGTGTTTGTGTGTGTGTGTTTGTGTGTGTGTGTGTGTTTGTGT
>JAUELK010045461.1:0-22907 GCA_031471215.1 Gastropteron pacificum | reverse complement strand
AGTTGTGGATTTGATGGGGTAGTTTCCTATAGAATGCCATGAAACATATATGGAAATAAAGATCATTCAAAGGACTATATGACTGTGTGTTTCCCGAATTTAGATAAGTAAACGTTGAAGACCAAGTAAACTTTTACGCGAGGACAAGAAGACCACTGTTTCAACATTAGCGACTACCGAAAGGCACCGAAACCGTTTTCGGCAAACATCGTGTTCATTCATAGCGCTATAGAAACTACGCTGTGTTATACATGCAGAGATGCCAACCTATGGGTTTGGGTTTTCAGATTCTGAACAGAAAAAATTCAGATTTTCAGGAAAAAATTCAGATTCAGGCCGGGGTCCAGGGGCCGAAAACGATTTTAAGCAATTTAGCACTAAATATATGGCCTCTCCTGTATGTAAACACTAAATGGCAAACAAACAATGTAAAACAGTGATGACTCCTTAAATAAACTGGAAATACTCTCTCACAAAATCTACGCTACACAGTACAACAAAATGTCTGTCACGCTTGTGTTCGCCTCGAATGAAACTGAGCAAGACAGTGAAGTGAAAAATCGGGTTGATAAAAACAAAAGTTCGAACACCACTTGAAACCTGTATTTAGCGAATTCTTGGGTCGGCATCGAGACTACAATTTACTATGAATAAAGAGCGCTACCGGAAGCGATCCACGTATATTCGAAATTTCGAAAGAAATGGAAGTCGAATATGGAAAAGTAACAAAGAAAATCCAGCCCGCTCGTGATTTTTATGATTCGCTTTTTTTCTTCCGATTTTAATTTCGTACTTTTCAGGGTTGTTTCGTACTTTCGTACTCTTAGTGGAATTTTCGTACAAAATCCGAAATTTTTGAGTTTCGTATGATTTTACCCGTGATTGGTTGAGAGAAAGTGGCTTGATTTAGCCTCTAAAGAAAAATTACGATGAATTCTCCCACAATTTGTTAATTGATCGTCAATAAAGTTAGTTCATCAGAAAGGGCATTCAATTCTCTTTTAAAATACGAAACTTTCGGAGGCTGGATACGCATGGCGCAAATTCTATGGGCCCCAGACGAGAAACACCATCGGTGACTGCTCTCTTTATCTCTACCTTTCGCCGCTTCGTCGACCGGCTAGATCTAGGCTATGCCTGCGCGAACGAAATGTCGCGGAAAGGCCTTTTTGATTGAATTGAATACATCTTGGTAATTACTGAACTTGCGAGCTAGAATAAAATTGAGGTTCAATATTTTATTTGGTTTGATTTTTTGAATTTTGCGGGTTCTACGTGCTTCACTTTTTATTACGCTAAGCTTGAAAAACGGCACCTCGGCACCTGTGTCGTTGGTACATACAACGGGTTAAAAATAATGTAGAAACAAAATCATAACTTCGTTCAAACTTGTCCCAGTGAGATGATTTTGGTATTAAATTAAACAGTTCAACAATCTCTATCCAATGACACCATAAACAATTGTAATATAGAATGATTTCAATTTGGGTTCGGACTGCCTACTCTAATACTAATACCATTTAACATTGTTTTGAAATGGGAGCAAAACTATATAGTCTAGATTTGAACATTGCCCACAATGAGCTTAGACTTAGATAAGCAAATATTCCTAAGCAAAATCAATTCATGGGCTCTCTGCTAATCTTTAATTAAACAAACTAAACAACAACCCAAACTAGCAAGTGGTCATTAGGATAGAATAAAAGATAAAATTACCTCCATATAATAAAATATGAAGAACAGTGTCTCTGTGCCACACCGTTGATAAAATTCAACAGTATCTGCATGAGGAAATGAAGCCGATGGGTAGTATGAAGGAGTCTGACATGGGTTGCGTGGCAAGAAGTGTCTGAAAAGAAGGAACACTTCATTTCATCAGAGCTAATTTGCATTGGAGCCTGGTAGTCCACTCAGTCTTCCATTCTAAGCAACAAGAAATTGTCCCACTTATATACATGTACATGCTTTCAAAGTTCAAAAAGATTTGAGTGCCTCGTAAATGGGATAATTCTTGTAAGCAACAGAGAAAAACAAATCTTGCTCAAAAGTTACAAGGACAGCACAATAGCTGAGGATATGATGTTGCATAATAACAGCTTTGTAAATTTAAAATAAGGTATTAATATTAATATTCTGCACACATACAAAGTTTCCTTAAAGTAGTTAAAGCCTGTTTTACATCCAGGTCCCCACCAAATCAAGACCCAATTCGCAAAGAAAATAACGCCGCCCAGCATCAAGAATGATTCAAAAAATTATAATCATTATCAATGATAAAATGTCTACTCAGTAACAAAACTTAACAAGTTAGACTTGTCACTGCTGGTGCTAGCACTAGCCAGAGATACATGTTTCCTTCCCTTCATATGCGACACCAGTGCTGACCTACCCATTGATTTGTGACAAAGTTTTCATGGTGAAAAGGAAGGGTCTTTGAGTCAAGAGTCTTGGAAAGTAATTTAGCTCAAATTCAGCATGATTTCTAGATCTATCACTATCACTATGAGCTAAGGTCTATAAGATCAAGATCTAGATTTCTAACCAGCGAAGCCGACAGACAATCTTCAGTCCATCTCAATTCTCAACCACAAGTGTGACACACTGGATGAAGGAAATAAAAGTGGCGCAGCCGCAGTGCACAGAGGAAGGAAGAGAGGAAAATAAATAAAGCATTGAGCATGCGCAGCACAGACAATAACCAAAAACGTAGAGAACAAGGCAGCCCATTTTGCCTAAAATGCGACACTGAGACTTCCATAGATATGGACGTTCTCAACACACAAAAGCCATGTGCTCCTTTCCTTCAAGCACAGCAGGGTCTACTGGCTTAGCTTGATGTATGTTATGATTACCGACCATCTGCTGCTTTTTTAGACCAAAGTCACATATTATAGCATTGTTGACATGAGGATGACACATCTTGTTCTCTACATCTTTGCAACTGACTAAGCCTAGGCTGCCCAGGCAAAAGGAGGATTGACTGGCGGGAGTGACACCCCTTCGACAAAAAGTCATGACACATTCTCATAAATTGGCTTTTGATATGGGTGTTTTATTATTTTGCTGTGAGAAACCTGAAAATGTGGATAAGACTATTTTCCCAACACAACATGATAATTTTAGGCACTTTGTTTTTCCAGACTTTTTCCCGTTTTCCCGACCTGGTGGGGACCCAGTATATATCAGACAATTTGTGTTTGTCAAGATTGTATCAATGCGATTCTTCTTCTTCTTCGTTCTCGATGACAGGTGTAGTTCAAACTCTCAGGAATGCGATTCAATAATACATGAAATCTTAAATCACTTTTCCTGTTAGAGGAACAGTTAAGAAGGAGGGGATACCTCATTCTTTCAGAGTCCGAGGGGTGTGGCAGATGGTGATAGGCAGCCTCAGCCATGGTAAGCTGATAGTGCTGGTCTTTGGTGAGCTGCACTGGCCCAAGGGGTGCCATGCCCAGCAGAGGGTTCAGGTGAATTGTGTTTGTCTGAGGCACCTGCTGCTGCTGTTGCTGGGCCAACTGTTCACGCAGGGCCGCTTGCTGTTGTTGTCCCTCCACTCCTGACAGGCCTAGTGAACACGACTCTGATGACGGTACGCTGCTGGGGGCTGATGAACAAGAAGTAAAACATGAATTTCTATTCTTGTCAACATATGGACAAATTGTCATGTACTACAATGTTCTTTCATAATGTGCATTCATCAATACTTGCTCGAGAGGAATTCTGAAAATTCACTATCTGGATACAATAAGAAAGGAGGAACTTTGGGAAAGGACAAGGCAGCAGAGAGTAGAGGTAGAAATCAGGAGAAGACGTTGGAGATGGATTGCTCACACCCTATGAAAGCCAAGGACAAATATAACACATCAGGCATTGAGGTGGAACCCTCAAGGGAAAAGGAGAAAAGGCAGACCAAAAAGCTAATGAAGAAGAGACCTAGAGGCAGAACTAAAAGGATCCAACTGGACAGAGATAACGGGATTGGCCCAGGACAGGATGGAGAGCTTTTGTTGGTGGCCTATACTCCCAACATTGGGTGAGAAAGGCTGATCATGATGATGAAGTTTATGAACAAGAAAAGTATGTCTGAAATATGAAAGACTGTACTTCTGAATAGATGGGTAATGCATTTAACTACAACACCTTGGTAAGTAGAACCATGTAACCGTCTTCGTGTCTACGTTTCCACATGTCTTCCACACATTTATTTTTTAAACGAACAAATTGTGACAATCTATCAAAAGATGCCACATTCAATTCTCTTTCAGAAAATAAATGTGCATACTTTCCTTCAAAAATAAGCTCGCCATGTCTGTTTCTGTGAGGTCACCCCTAAACAAACCCCTTCTCAATATGCAAACATTAATGTGGGCCAATTGTTCTGAACAGGCTGGGTCTGAATGACTTAAAAGTCATCTAGAGTGGTTGACTTTTTAATAGATCTACATACCTTTATCAAGTTCAGCATTGATAACTTGCTGGGCCATTGTTCGAAGAGACATCTGATCACTCTGAAGGGACAAAAGTATTTATTTTGATCAAGACGTTTTCTTAAAAAATGTGTAGCATTTAAAAATAAAATCTATATTCAAAGCAAAATCCAATCCTTATTGACTTACCCAGTGATGATAATAGGAAATGGTCAAAAAAGAGGAAAACCAAATCGCTGCGCGGTGAGTATTGTTCACGATGTAATCTAACCCCCCCCCCTAAAAAGAAAAAGGGTAGATCTACCTAGCGCCTATACAGTATTCTAATTTGATTATGATTGAAACCTCATCTAGATTAGATCTAGATTGACTGATTCTAGTGTGGAATCCAGATCTAGAAAATGGAAAACTAAAAGCAGTGTTAAGGTCTAGATTCTAGATCTAAGAGTCCCATGACAGCATGATTGAGCATGTGAGCATGACTAGATTCTAGTTGCTGGCAGAGTAAGAAATGCGAGTTTCTAGTAGACTTAATAGATTTAAATCTGTTAAAGCCTAGATCCTACTAAACAAAGTAACAACATGCACGTAAACGTAAACTCAAATCTACTTTGTGGGACACACCTGCTTGTTTACTGTCGTCAGTGACAGATCTAGACATGGAGCGTCTTTCTAGTAAACCTAGATCTAAAATATAAATCTAACCATTCTTTCTTTCGATTTAGAAACGATCTCGTAGTGGGAGCAATCATTTCCACTATCAAGGCTCAGTTAATCAATGGATTTATCGTTTTCTATACGTCCGAGCGGTGATCTACACTATCACCTCAATTTTACGATCGCGGAATTGTGAAAGCTGAAGTAGAAAGATGCAGTAGACACTCGGTCGGTTCTTTTGTTGTGATGACATGAGTACGCCTATGGTTGCCATTATTATCGAAGTCTTGAGGATCGATCTTAGACGTGTCTAGTTTCTTTCTTTATTAATATCCGTGATACACGCACATTAAGTGGGCAATGGGCAACAAGTACCGATTACGGGATGCTGCTTTGTGGATTCATCTTTCGAATTATTCATCTTTCCGATTCTGCAAAAAAAACGGTTTTTCGCCTCTTTCCGACGGTCAATCAGCGGAGCGGATCGCGAAAAGAGGAAAATGACCGGCTGACGAAAAAAAAGAGGAAAATGACTGGCGGAAGGAAAAAAAGCGGAATTCCGCCAATTGGCGGAAGATTATCATCACTGCTTACCACTTTTAACAGGCACAATTAAGAGATTCAGGCTTCAAGAAAGTAAATGCAAGACTGCTGAAAATGAAGAATTCATTATAAATCAACACTTCTTGTTCAGTCAAATATCTCATGATCTCTTGCAAGCCCCCTGAATGTCTTGGTCATGTAAGTCTTCTACACAAGACGAAAAAAAAAAGCTCAGGAAATAAAAAAATGATTGCAACTCACCTTCATGGAAGGTCCAACAGCATTAATAGGCCCATTCATAAGGGGCTGTCCATCTGGCCGACTACTGAGGACTTGAGAGGTGCTGATGCCAGAAGACGCAGATGAGTTCACAGAGCTGAGTGATGGAGCGGCTGCCACGGCCAGAGTCTGTGGCGAGGGGGCCGACGACACACTGGGATTTCCAGAGGATGTCAAGAAGACAGAGTTGGAGTTTGTTGTCAAGCTTGGCACACTCACGTTGTTAGACAAACTCCCAGAGGCAGCATGGTCCAGCACATTTGTGTGAGCTTTGGATGGGTCTGTAAATGTTGATATTGCAGAGTAAAGAGCATCAGATTTCTTTTCCCCGTAAACATATAATATATGTCCATAATAACAAAACACTTATTACCAAAAGGACAAGACTATAATTATTCTAACAATAGTCATTGGGTGACAAAATATTTAAACCTTCTCCGCACCTTCGGGGTGCCTGAGACCTGAGATTATTCTATCTCAACTCTCGGGAATTTACCCACCAAACTCCAGGAATGCCTCGAGCAATCTTTACGAAACTGATTGTTTTAGTTAATTGATCTCAAGAATCAATCAATTATTTTCTTCAAATTTGTTTTCCCCATCACACCACAACCAAGTAAGTCAGTATCAAGATGGTCTAAAAGACCCTATGACTCTATTATAGAGAAATGCGATTTTTCCGTATCGAGTCACAGGGTCTCAGAGGAGGCAGAGAAGATTAAAGGGGTGTCACTCTAAATCTAAATGTACACAACTGGCTACAGTCTATTTGTTGACAACGAGAGCTTTCCCAGATTTCTTTAATTTTGCCATTCAGAATATGTTTTCATATCCAATTTCAGTTTTTTTCTTACAGTTGTGTGCATTGATTTGACAAAATAAATGCTGATTCTTCATATGCTTACGTGTACAAGTAGCCTACTTGAGGCACAGTGATTTTTCAAACATGCTTCCTTTCAACGTAGTTAGTTTACACAAATGCACAAAACAACAGTGCGTTTTTTATTCCACTGAAGATACGATACTGAACAGACACCAACTAAATTGACAGCCCCCCTCATTCATAACTCATGGCAAAACAAATGCCAATGAAGTTGACTGTACTGGTGCTTCTAATGTTTTCATTGCAGTAGTAGACACTTCATTCAGCACTGTTTCTTCTTTGAAGGCAAGTTTTATCAAAGATCAGAGATTCCCCAAGTGGCAACAAGACAGTTTTTCACAGTGGGTACCAGGCAAAAGGACAAAGGAGGTACGAAATATACCAAAAACTATTTCATGTTCACGGTCTACACAGCGATTCTGGTAGCACACAGATGAGTAACAAGGTAACGACCACTGTACAGTCTAATACTTGTAAAGAGCTAATGTGTCATCTACTACAACTTCTGAATTGTCTCCAAATATGTAATGATGTGAACACTTTGTTCATGCAAATTGTAGCACAAGCAATATGTTCAGCTTACCCGATGAGCTATTCTGTTGACCACCTGCCGCTGCAGCGTATGCTGTCAATGGTGATGGTGTTGCCGTTGTCAATGGGTGATGATTACTATTCACAGAGTTACTGTCAGAATTTTGCGCCGTGGTATTGCTGTGCAAGAAAATAAATCAGAGAATAATAATAAATACCTGGGTAATTAATAGAATACCAAAATTGCGAAGTGCAGAAAATGATGTCAAATTACCTTAAACACTTTCAGTCTAAAAAATGACACACTTTTGAAAGCTGTTATTACAATGCCAGAAATTGCTACTTTGATAAAGTTTTTTTTTAAACATGAATACAAAATTCAATTTCTTATGGAAATACAGTGTGAAAAATTAGAATAAAACTTACTTTTGAGAATGCTGTTTGCCTGAAGATGAGTGAGTTCTGGTGGTGCTTGAGGATACCTGAGACAACTTTTTCTGAAAACATAAAAAGAACCAGGTGTCATTTTTACCTCTGACTATAGCACTTTTTCCTTTATAAACACTGGTTTCATACAAGTAGCTATCACACAGGCAACAGCATAATAATGTGACATCTAGCCAATCCGTATCTAAATGTATGTCAATGACCAAGACATTTCACTGCAGTGGGTGCAGAGCGAGAGTGCCCATAGTTTTATGATTACATTGACTACAAGATAAAAAAGGTGGAGGGAGTAGTCTACACCCATTGAATCAAGTCTGCAAACTCAGCATAGAGGCCTAAGCACAAACAAATCACAATTCATTTTATAATAAATTATACTACGCTGTCCACTTCAGTTTGTATATTTATGGACTTGCGAACTTTCATTCACAAAGGCTCAAGAACCAGTGAACTCATAAGACTTCAGATTAGTCTTAGAATACCTCAAAGGGTGCACAGCACTAGAAAGAACTCTTAACCTCACCATAGTTTATTTTTTCAAATTACTATTGTTTCTGGGCTTTTGCATTCTGAGAAGTTCGGCAAGCTGAAAAACACTCTTTAAGCAACCTCCTTTCGATTTATATTACATGTGTATCGAGTTCAAGTAAACCGGAAAGGAAATCATGTACTCACTACATATACTGTGACGGTTTTCTGTCTTTCGAGATATCAATGGACCTAACCTTTGTTGAGAGTTTTGTGTGCTGAAAATTAGTCCAACGTCAAACAAAGAATCCCAAATCAATCGATGCATTATACGTCCGAGCTACATTGAATGACAAAGTTGGCAGTCATTACAGTGTGTTCAAAATGAACAAAACTCTATACACAGTACAGACGTCAGTCCTCCCCACCATCTCTCTCTCTGCCTGAAATTTTGTCTTCACTTCAACACTGCTGTCCAAATCGCGTGTTCAGAGAACAGGGTAACAAAACCCTGCTAGTTCTCAAGATAAGCGTTGTAAGAATATGATGTAGACACTGGTACTAATACTTATACTTCAATGTGTATGTTTCACTTTCTAAGAAATTGCTTTTACTGACCTCTTCTGACTTGTGTCTTTTTCTGTCATCATCATGTTTGTCCTGGGGAAAAGGGAAACACTCAAAATTCGCCTGCTTATCCATTTCTTGATAAACATTTGATGAAACGCTTCAACTAATCTAAATGAAGCATAATCTTACACAAGGTTTACGTAGACAGCTAGAAAAAACTATATGACTTGACTTTGCTTTTCCCTGACCATGTTGCAGCTAAATCATAGATAAAGGCAAACACTCATCTAGCAGAGCTGAATGTATGGTCAAAACAAGTGAGCATTTGGGTGGGGTGGGGGTGGAGAGTACTGCCACTTCAAAATGTCAGGGACAATTGTTACTTCCTCAATTATCAATATTTGTCTAAATACAACATGCAGACTAAAATGCAAAATGAACAGTGTCATATCCTGACCTTGCAAACTAAGTATGCCCAAGTACCAGCGAGTTGACCAACTTTGCATCTAGGTTTGCTTCACAAGTTGTGTAAATCCTGTGAGTGTACATTGCATGGGGGAACACTAATAGATAATCTTTGTATATATATATCTTTATATACCACTATGAATTATTTATGCTTACCAAATCCCCATGTATTGACTTACTTTAGAAAGGAAGAGCTATGCACTCACTTCTCACTGACCTTACAAACCCTGCTATCAGTGCACTTGGATATTTTGTATTTTCAACAGATCAAGAGCTGAAGTAGATAACCTCCATAACCACTATTGTTCAAGCATCTTGCGTCAAGCTTGTCATTTCATGTGTAATAGAAGATATGTGAAGTACTTACGTCTCGTGAATTCGTCCTTGCATTGGAATGATTGGCAGTTACACTGGGACTAGGAGATGGAGAACTTGAATTAGTTGACGATGTGTTACTCCCGACTTTGTCCAAATATTCCTCACCATCTGGGGGAGACGATGCCAGAGCTAAAGCGTCTGCAACTAAAACATTAAGGGTACAATATACATTTCTGATTGTTTAATCTTTTGACAAAGTGTTAAAGAGAGAGATTTATAAACCAATTTCTTCAAAACATGATAAAACTTGTGTTAAAAGTTATCTTATTAAGACAACTTTTGAACAAGGTTGACTGCAAACGGGATAAAAAGGTAAAAACTGCCATTTATACAGTACATATTTCAAAATGATATCCTGAAATGAGATAAGTCTTGAGTAATTATAACAAGAAACCCTCAAGATAGGTTACTGAAAGAATATCTCTCTTGACATACAATACTTACCACCAATGTCTTCCAGATCTAGGTCATCATACATGAAACAGTTTTCTTGAAAGTTATGCTCCTGATTTTCCTCCACGTAATACTCTATGTCGTCTCGCAGTTCCTTGATCTTAAAAACAAGAAAAAGAACATTTTAAATTTATTAAGTCACTTCCATTTGTCTGGCTGTGGTGGCCACCAGGCTTGTCACCTGTGATGTCATTTTTTTAAAATTAATAAATACTGTTTGCTAATGAGCGAATTTTTGAATCCCAAAAAGTCTCCCTAAAGTATTTACCAACATCTCTGAATAAAAGGAAAAAAAAGGTTTCTGTCAACAAGTTCAACAAGACTATGATTCAACAAAAGCCAACCTTGATTTAGCTTTACTTTCCAAGTGAATAAACTCAGGATGAACGGATTGATCTAAAATTCAGAAAAAAGCTAACAAAAATGTCACGATAACCACACACATTTTGTTAATGTTTCTATTAAAAGCTTGAGAGCATCGAATCCGATTCTACTTCAACTTAACTATTAGATCTTTACAATCAAAATCCGGTTGAAAGTTGCTAGGGATAGGCCTTTTCTTTTATAACAGTTGTTAGTTTACTACCATCAGATTGTCCCCCCTTTCATGCCCATTTTTTTGTTCTCGGCTTATAGTAGGCAGTCCAAACCCCCTTCGCACAGCAGTTAGCAGGCAACGAAAGTCGCAAACAGAGCATTTTCAGTTGTGGATTTGATGGGATAGTTTCCTATATAATTCCATGAAAAATATATGGAAATAAAGATCATTCAAAGGACTAAACGAATTTAGATAAAAGTAGGCGCTGAAGAAACTTTTAAGCGAGGAAAGAAGACCACTGTTTCAACATTAGCGACTACCGAAAGGCGCCGACACCGTTTTCGGCAAACATCATGTTCATTCATAGCGCTATAGAAAGTACACTGTGTTATACATGTTCTGGGATTTTGCATACAAAGCTGCTCAGGTAAAAGGCAATTGTTTTCGTATGATTTTACCCGTGATTGGTTGAGAGAAAGTGGCTTGATTTAGCCTTTAAAGAAAGAAAAAAAAGAATTCTCCCACTATTTGTTAATCGATCGTCATATAAGTTAGTTCATCAGAAAGGGCATTCAATTCTCTTTTAAAATGCGAAACTTTCGGAGGTTGGATACGCGTGGCGCAAATTATATGGGCCCGAGACGAGAAGCACCATGCAGTGACTGCTTGCTTTAGCTCTACCTTTTCGCGGCTTCGACCGGCTAGATCTAGGCTATGCCGGTGCGAACGAAATGTCGCGGAAAAAGCGTTTTAGAATGGAAAGGCCTTTTTTATTGAATACATCTCAGTAATTACTGAACTTGCGAGCTAGAAAAAAATGGAGTTGGTTCAATATTTCATTTGGTTTGATTTTGTGAATTTTGCGGTTTCTACGTGGTTCACTTTTTATTTCGCTAAGCTTGAAAAACGGCACCTCGGCACCTGTGTCATTGATACATAAAACAGGTTAAAAATAAATGTAGAAAAAAATTCATAACTTCGTTCAAACTTGTCCCAGGGAGATGATTTTGGTATTAAATTAAACAGTTTAAAAATCTCTATCCAATGGCATCATACAAAATTGTTTATATAGAATGATATCGATTCGGACTACCTACTTATAGTCAAAAATTACGGTGCCTGAAAAATCTGATTTCAGTAAGCTGCACATCTTTTTTTTTAAGAGTAGTCATATTCTTTTCGCACACATATAAGCGAGTGTGAATAAAATGTATCATTAACTAGGTTAAGATCTTTATAAAGCAGAGGTGTGATAGACACTGAATTTCTATAAATCACCTTATCCACTGACAGCTTGTCGTTATCCACATGTCTCATGATCTTCTCTAACGTTTCTATGTGAAACTTATGCCGCTCTTGATGTTGCTTCAACTCTTCTGTTCTTGAATCCTGTGAAAATTTTAAAAAGAGGACAAGCTGTCAAAGAATCTACTCTCTACCCCTACTCATGTGAAAACAGATTCATTGTTACGAAATAGAGAAATGTATACAAGACATAACCATGCAATGACAAAAGGGTGGAAATGGACATGATCTGAAATCAAGATACTTTAAATTCAAATTCTCTTTTTAACATGTTTCTACTCAAAGAATGAAAACTCCTGTATATTCTTAAATACTAAACTATATAATTCATTCAAAACTCACATTATAAATTAAATGTGTAATATTATGATCCGGGATGGGGACAAATTTTGAAAAAAACCCAGCAATAAACGCGGTCGCACGGACATTGAAATAACTTCACTACTAGAACACATAGTGGAGAGATGTGCAGGTACATATAAAATAAGTTAAGTTTGTACTGTACTGTACACATATTCTGTGTTCTATCTGTGTGTTGGGTATGGCTTTAAAATCAAACAAACATTTATCTTTTTGGGAAATTCATAGCACAAATCTATTAATAATGTAAGAACATAATAAAAATGGCCTCTCTAGACCTAGATCTAGTTGTTTTGAAAGAAAATAAATTGATCTCTAGTCTAGATCTATATATCACTCACAACCTTTATTTCTTTTTCTCTTTTAGGTCTAGTCTAGTTCTATCCCAAAATAACAACAAACTGTCAATTTGAACTTTGATTAATGAAAGTAAAAAATTAAAAAAACAATAGCTACGCGCAATAGTAGTAGCCCACTGACATCGCATTCTCATTCATTGATTCAGGGATGCAGAATAGAGGGACAACCATCGCGTTTCGGTTCGTCCCGGTAACTAGAGTCTAGACCTAGATCTATCGGTAAAAACGAAACCAGCATACTCACTCCACTTGAAATCAGGACACTAGGAGAGAGATTGCTTTTGCGCGATAGAGATGCTGTTTCGAGCCCAAAATAAGGACTTACTAACAAAAATCCCTGTCCAAGCGCTGTTTGTTCGCGAGAACGTACGCTAGATCAGTGCGTCGCCATTTGTAAACGATAAATTAAAATCTGAAACCCAGTTGTTTTACAGTTTTTCGTGTCTACAAGCATTCGCGTTTTTTCGATAGTAATTTGATTATTTTTCGACCGCACATTTTACGTGGTTTCTGCGGCTCGCCCGTACTTCCGTAGTTGGGTACAAAAATCCGCAAAATCCCCATCCCTATATGATGCAATCAAGAAGAAAAACATGGTTTAGAGAAAACAATTGATAATGATAATGGAAAGACTTTTAAACTTCAAAAAGTTGTGTCCAGAAGGCCTTCAACACACATTATCATTATCTATCATGCATGGCACACAACTGTCTAAAGTAGGAACAACTAACATGCTTAATAATAATCTTAACATTTGAAGAGGAATGCACTAAAAGTACAAATGAGGGGAACTGCCATTAGTAAAACAAAGAACATGCCACTAAACGAAGCCATGTCAAAATTGACCATGCCAATGTGTCATTTCACTACTTACTTCTTGTTCCAATTCTTAAATTTAGAAATACATGCCCTGTCTTCAATACAGTGTAGAAAAATGTAAGGTGCTCTGCAAAATGTTACTGTTGAAACAGTCCACCAGGACTTTGAGCAGATCCAGGGTCTCAACAATAAAGCCTGAAAATTGTTGTGGTGTGTCACCCTACTTTCTAACCCCCCCCCCTTCCAATTTTGATGGATATTTGCACCTGATGAATGACGACAACCCATCTTGTAAAAACAGTGAAGAGACCAAGACTTCGCTTCATGTCCCAGACAATTTTCATTATTAAGATTACTCTTTGATTATATTTTCGCAGCCGGATTTGTTCTCTCATCCAGCTCGAAATCGGAACTCACGGTCGGCCTGAAAAGCCGGCACTTTCCAAATTGGCCGGCAGTCTGGCAACCCTGCAGATCACCTCTCATCAATCAATGGCTTGATGAACTTAAAGGGCATTACATGAATTAACACGAGTCTGTGTAAAATGACACACATGGAAAGTCCACACTAAAGAGTGTAAAGAAGAACTGAAAAAATGAAAATTCTACATACACTGTGATATACCTTTCCTTTCTTTTTGTTGGACCCCGACCTAGTCTCTAGTTCACTCTCAAATTGATCAAGCTGAAGCTGTAAATTGTCAATTACAGACTGGAGAAAGAAAATGGGTAAATTGAATTAAGAACAAACATCAGATGGAGTGACATTTCTCTCACTTTGTATGCGGTTTGCAATAGAATGACACCCTTGAAAGTATTAGGCTAAAATAATGAGAATAGAAGGCAAATTTGGACAACAACAGTTAAAACAAAGTGATTCAATAACATTCTGAAAAGTGATTCAATTTCTAGAGTCAACACAATAAGATCAGACCTGCCAACTTATGAAAGAGTGAAATAGGGAAAATCCCTCTTTCAGGGTCCATACAGACAGCTGGAAAAAAAATTCCATGACTATTCCATGACCAGACTCTTGTTTTTCAATGACCAGGTTATATGTTGAAATTCAGAGATAAAAGCTGGTACATGCCAAGCTGAATAAGACGTATCCCGAAGAAAAGTGATTTCATGTTGCCAACTTCTCTAGAGAACATTATAATGTCAGTACCAGTACTGTAAAAAATAAAAAGTCTAATCCAGTAGCCCAGTAAATTAAAAAAACAAAACAAGTTGCTACTTCCCAACTGATCAAAATGTTTGTCTATACAACATGCTGACAAAAATGCCTATATCCTGACCCATCTACCTACATGTTGACCAGGTTTGCATCTAGTGGACAATCCCTTTTTCCACCTTGATAATATGTATTGTTTTCATCATAGAGAAAGACAAGTTCAAATGTTCATGTTTTTCACTTGTGGGTGCATTTACAAGGTAGATAATCTGTGTAGTAACAACAGTGTTTTCTTTATGTTCACCAAAAACCCGTTTTAACTTCATTTACTAAGAAAGTACTGTTGCACTTATTTTCCAATGGATTACTAAAATTGATGTAGATCTAGTCAATAACGACCATTACTAGTACTAGTAGATCTATGCTCTAGGCCTATATGAAGGAACAAAATAGACCTGAACGAATTTAAAATGTGGTCTGCTTCTACTTCTAGAAACTAGTAAGCTTACCATGTAAAATAGATCATAATTTGATAATGTGCAACTATTCGCTTTAAATTTAAAGATGATCCCACTGAAATTGTGGCTGATTGAAAACAGAAAGAGTGGAAATTAGGCCTATTGTGGTATCTCGTATGGCCAAATTTGCTTGATGAATGTGTCCCGACACAATGATCTTATTTGCCCCCACCCCCCCCCCCTTTTTTGTCCCCTCAAATTAAACCACAGGTCTTTCTTTTCTATAGCTTTTTATGTTGATCCAGAGTGTAGTAAGCAACCTGCTAAACTAGACTATCGATCCCTCTCGACTACCATACTCATACTTTCATTTTTCATCGGAGTTTAGTGTCCGATGAATGGTGTCAAAATATTGCGAACGTTTAGAGCCTAGGTCTACTCTCGCACTAACTGAACGGTCTACCCAGTAGGCAAAACTAGAATAAACTATTATTCAATGAGGAAAACGTGGCTGGCTGGTCCCTAATCCTAAAATATGAATTCTATTCACTAGTAGTACTCAATGAATTTACAACGGTAAAGCCGGAGAACTGCGGAAAAAAAGGTTTAGGCCTACTAAAGATCACCTCTGTAAAGTGCCGAAACGCGAGCGCAGTGACGTCGCAAGTGGATCGGTAACAAGTAACAGGCTTCTCGCCGGCATAGAATCCCGACATTTTGACAAAAGTGTCGAATTCCGGCTAAAGAAAGATGCTGTTTCAAGTTCGATATCGTCAAATAAAACGTTCTCCCGAACAGTTCATCGTGCATTAAAGTTAAACCGAACAACACCGTGTTTCGCGATAGCCGTTGGCAGTGTAAACAAAACTATCCCGATTAGGCGGAAGTAGTATTAAAGACACATAACTCTACGATACTTATTACTAGTGTCCAGAAAGATTCGCATTTTTAAAATAATTTTTGCCGTGCGCATTATCCGTGAAGCCGCATTTTGGGCGAAAATGCGTGGAAACTGGCAACCCAGAGAAGTCATTTTGAACATTCCATGATTTTCGGCAGGTGTTCCCTGACTTTCCATTACCAAAATTTTCCATGACCGCACGGACCCTGCTCTTTTCAAGAGGTTAATTAGGGAAAATCAGCGCGTGTGTACGCATCTACTGTTTACCTTACCCCAACATTTCTAACAGGTATATTTTAACTGTTCTAATTATAGAACTAGAATAATACCTCTCAGAATACTCATATGATTTACTCACCTATTTACACTATGTACAAAGGTATATTCTTGGTGGTCCTACAAGTCCCCACCAAACAGGCTGTTTCTGGTTGCCTGTTTGCATCTCCTGCGGAAGCTGTCTGTTAACTCCACACCGTGACTGCCTGTCAGAGCCTTGACTCTGATGACCACCAGTGAGCTTAGTGTCTGTCCCCATGGATGCTCTGCTCTCAGTTCACGTTTTTTCTGACAAGTGAGAAAATCCTCTCTGAAGAAGCATTACTATGAGGTATGGTGAGCACTCCAAGCGCAAGCTTAGCCAGGTGTTGGTACGGTCTGCTCATATCAAGTGGATCCCTGTAGTGCAGAAGCTCATTCCACTGATCATCACACCTTTCTTTCTTCAGAACAATTTCTTGCAGGTCAGAGCTTTGGAATTGGCTGAACTCTTCTTGTAGCTGATCCAACGAAGCACTGACAAAGCCCAGTTTGTGGAAGTACCTCAAGCTGTTCAATGAGGCCTTTTGTCTGACGCACACATTGTTTCTCAGCAGCACTGGCATTGGCAAGCCTAGATCTATCATCAGCACATTCAGATTCAGTTTCCCAGGGTCTCTTTCGAGTAATGAATTTATCCATTGTCAACAAGATCTATTCTAGAGCTTGATTCCAGAATCTCGATAGGTCTAGATCTATGTGTAGATTTCATCTAGAAATCCAGGTGAAATAGGATAGAATTGTGATCTAGAACTAGATATATCACGATTGTCACAAGAACAGTCCACTTGAGTCACAAAGGCGCGCACCTCAATCAAAATCCAACGCATGAAAGCCTTCGTCGATCCGATGTATGACATGAAGAACAAAGTACACACTAGGCCAGAGTGCTGGGCTCGATATGTTCAAAGATATCGTATCCGATCATATCGAAGTTGATAAGCAAATACCGATATTTTCGATACATGTATTATGAAAGCCCCCGATCGCGTGAGTGAGACGTGGAGCCGTTGGCTATGATACTCAAAAGTCTGAATTAATCACAATTCAGAAAAAAGTCTGAATTAATCACAATTCAGACTTCCAGTGTACTTGGAAACGGTTGATTATTGACTCATGTGATGTCAGCGTCTCAGCAATAGGCCTAACGCCCTCATATTTGCATCAATACATATCAGATCTTGATATCGATCGATATTTCCGATATCACCCAACCAAAGAA
Organism: Gastropteron pacificum; assembly: GCA_031471215.1. Lineage (NCBI taxonomy): Eukaryota > Metazoa > Mollusca > Gastropoda > Cephalaspidea > Gastropteridae > Gastropteron > Gastropteron pacificum. Next base: position 5,349 of record JAUELK010045461.1, on the reverse strand, counting down.
CACACGAGGCGCGAGGTGAAAATATGCCTCGAAGGGTCGGAAGGCCAAATCAATTAACCACAGAGAAATCTTGGCCTCCATTTTAAACTGCTATATGAAGCCTTTGTGACAAACTTTTTCTTTTGGTATTTTGGCTCACAAAAAAGAACATCGGCCGTTGGTTGTTTTTTTTTTCGTTTTCTTTTCTGCGAGCCTTTCCGATTTGCGAAATTCGGGAAAACAAGCATGAATTCGGTTGTCCGGGAAATCGATTGAAAATCGGTTTATTCACTAAAAATTTGGGAGGGTTGGCAGGTCTGTAAGATGCTTCTCTAGCAGTTAAAAAATTGATTTCATATTTTTGAAACATCTAAGGTGTCATTGATAGCCAAAACAATGATGTGCTGTATCTTACAAAATGGTTTTGTAAAGACATTCTCAAAAGCATATTAAAAGGAAACTTACAGACAACCATTGAGTGGTTTCCGCTTTCTCTTTAGTCTGTGGATCTAACTTCGCTGCTGCGCCAAGGCCATCTTTCGAATAAGCTTTTGTCTTGGTTTCTCTCTCTACCACTTTGAAACGCTCCATTTGCTGTGAGTAAGGAAAGATGGACAAAAAACTAATTTGTAAGCTTCAACTTCAAGATGAAATTACTACTATGAACAGTCACATCAGTTAAATTTCAAAAAATAGCCGGTGGTATAAATCAGTACCATTTCATCCCTTGCTGGAAATAAAACAAATTTTAAAAAATGCCAAGAGAAACTTATCTTTTATTCATCAAACTGTAAAATTTTGCCTGGTAGACCTACTGTACTGAGATTAAAGTTCGTATGAACAAAAACCATCACCAAACCTAAAACTACAATTCTTGGCACACACAGATAGAGGCCCATTACATTAACCCGATAGAGGATCAACATAATGCATATTATAACATCTTGTTATAAGAAAGGTTAAATTAAAAGCAAGAATAGGCAGACTAAGAGCAAAAAGGTTACAATTTCAGCTACTACAATAAACCAAAAATGAATTGTGATAACACTTCAAAATGATCAAACACGCAACAAACATTACCGTTTCTATCAATTTGCGATGATCCACAAGAGATTGCTTGTCTTTTATGTCGCTGTTTGTAATCCATGATTTGATCTGATCTCTTAATCTCTGAAAATAGAAGTACAAAAATGAAATCAGGCATAGGAAATTGAGGTTCACTTTGAAAGAGCCATCAAAGAATGAATCAGCTCCTTTGTTTGTTGGGCCAATTCTATTTATAGTCTTAAGAAAATATTCACTTACCATAAAAATAAAATACCATAACCTCCAATTCTATTCTTGATAATTCAGTTACTCTTGAAAATATACGAGGTAGATATCCTTGAGGGAGTGTTGACTTATCACATTTGCAGGCACTGGGACTACTCATATTGAAACAACCTCTCATCTCCTCTTGGAATGTCCTAAGTAGCAAGGCTTCCCATTGAAACCAATAACCCACAACATTCTCAATGGAGCACCCAACCAGCTCAGACAGTCATACAAGTTCATTCAAGACTGGCATTGACAGACAAGAGTCAAGAGTGAAACTCCATGGCAGGGACTATCAACAACATGATGACGAAGGTAAGAATGTGTTTTAAACCAACAATGTGTAATTCGCCCTGGAGTTGATGTACATACAGAAGCACAAACCATTAAAAAAGGAACAGTAGCATAGTAAGCCGTGGAAGAAAAACCAACACACAGACTTCGTTATTGTCTGTCACTCACTCACTGTACAGCATCACTCTCTCGAATGTTGGCTGCCCGCACTGCTTGGTGTACTACATCACGCCAGTCTTGCCTTCTGTCCACTGTGTTGAAAATCTCAGGGCTGGCTCAGCCAGTCCAGTCCTTGATGTTGCCTTCCTTTTTCCTTCTATCTTTCCCCAAATGGCCTCTTTCATCAGCGAACATTCTTTGCTGCGACATATGTGGCCGAAGAATGTCATCTTTTTTTTCAGGATGAGGGTGACAAGTTCTCTCTCATCCAGGACACTTTTGTTTGTACTCTTGTCCTTCCAGCTAATCCTTAGCAACCTTCCATAGAACCACATTTCAGTTGAGTGGATTTTCTTCATGTTGCCTTTCTTGAGTGTCCATCCATCGGCTCCATACGTCATCATTGTCCATACTAGACAAATCATTATTCTTATTTTAAGTGCCATCTTGAGCCCTTTGTCCTTCCAGATGTTTGTTGGACCAATCATATGTTCCTTGGCCATTCCAATTCATGTGTTTATGTCTGCTGTGCAGTCTGCATTATGAGTCTTGATGGAGCCTAGGTATTTAAATTGTCTGACTTCTTCTATGTTATTGTCATCCTGTCCAATTGTCTGTACCAAGGTTAGTAACATAGTTTTCCTTGACTGGCTTAATCTAGGCTAGGATTCATTAAAAATTGGTGATCTATTCACTTCTTCCAAGCAGTTGAATTAAACAAAACAATAATTTTATACAATTATTGCTAAAAATGTTATAAAAGAAGCCAACACAAAGCAAAGAACCTGTGTGTAAATGTTCATAATCTTTCGTCGTCTAGTTAATGAGAACTCATTCTCTACTTCCATTCATTTTAAAAAGATGCACACAAAAAATACCTGTAACTTCTTTATTTCTTTCTTCAAGTCAGTCTCAAATTTTTCCTTTTGATTACTGTTTGTCGCAGTTTGAACCTGAAATAAATAAGAATTGAAAATTACAATTGATATTTTTCAATTATAAACTGTCAACACAATAATAGACTCACAACAACAACAAATTGTCACAACATGTCAATTCTAACTTTTATTAGAAAGTAGGATTGGTATATATCTCTTCTCTTTGTTAAAAACTACCTTCTAATCCGCACATAGTATATAATATATATATAACAAATTCACAACAACAAAAAATGCCTTTAACTTTAAAATCATCTCCTACACCTTACGACTACTGATATCCAATCATCATTATTTATTAGCCTACACAGGTACATTTAATTCATACATGAAAGGGGACTACATGAAACAGTCATTTTGTCACTTGTGTAAATGAGACATACTGCTAATTGCCAGAAAAAATCAGTGAGCCAGAGAATGTAAGTTGTAAGACCATAATACTATGCCACAAGGTACTGTTAGTGCTAGTAGATCTAGACCCTAGATCTAGTAGGCCTATGTATTCAGTTCATGATGAATTTTATATTCTAATTCAGTCATCACCTTTTTCCATGTATCTTCAAAGGTTTCAACCCCCTCGTCCACCTTCTTTAGACACCTGTCAATTTCACCTGATGAAACAAAACAAAATCATTTAGATGTCAAATTTGAGTACTTGCAGTGCATGAGTGTGCATGATATACCTTATTAAATGGGCAGGTGTGATAACTGAAGAGAGGACGAGGAAGGTGTGAGTGCAAGCAGCAGACAGGTTAAGCTGTTGATGTCCCCAGTCCATTCATGATCATGAAGTCCTCTTAAAATATCAGACACATGTCACTACAGAGCAAATATGCAGAGACGGCGCAAGAACTTACTTTTGAGAGACCATTGTCTAAATGTCTTCAGTAAGTCTTACTTACACACCCTTTGCATTTGCTATGAATCTTCTTTTACTTTTAGCAATATTTAACCAATTTATGTCCATCGTAAATTATGATGAGTAAGTAGGCCTATATAATAAATAATATAATATAGAATCAAGATCTAGCCATGGACAGCCTAACTGGAATAGTTATAGTACAGTACAGGTACAGGTAAGTCTGGTTTCAAACTCGAGCAAAATAAAACACCAAGGATTGTGAAATATGATTTTAAAATAAAGTAAGGAAAAGACAAAATGATCAGCAACCTAAACGATCAATCACAATCATTCATCACAACAATGTATGTATTCCTACTCTACTGTTAGAAAAGGGAGTAAAACCACTGGATGGGATTTCTAGCGTAAAGACAGTGCATTGAACGTAACAAGTAACATAACATAGATTATAGATTATATCAAAATTCTAGATTGTTTGAGTGAGTGTTAGACTGGATTACAAGTCAAGTTAAACAAGACAAAGACATGACCAGTTCATCAAACAAGAGTAGTTGTTAGTCACAATAAAAAAAACACTAAGTAAAAATCAACAACCAACAGCCAAGATAATCTTAAACCCTAAAATCTCTTTGTCTGGACACCCCTGGGTTAGGTGGAAAGTAAGTTAAGTAAGCAAGAACCAGAATCCGAGTGTCTAAGAATCTAAGATCTAGAGATCTACTCATTTAGGCTAAGGCTAAGCTTAGGTGTTCCCTGTTAACTCTCAGAGCTCTAGCAGAGGCAAGTTTGAGAACATCAACAGTAACAGTTCATCTCTTTTCAATGCCCTTTACTCCATATTTACCTTGAAGCTTTCGCCTGTCAGCCATGCCTTGGATATGGAAGTCTATGCGGCTGTTGCATGCTACGAAAGCGCAGGACAGCTATAGTTTAGACTTTGTTTCAAATATTTTTCGATAGCTCAAACACCTTTCCAACATTTCGTCAAATCCAATATGGCTGACCAAAGTACTCAATTTTACTCAACTCAATTTGTGTATTTCACTCAGCAAAATAGTCCAAGTAATGTTAAATTGCCTTTGTCAAAATAAGATAGTACGTAAAAGACATCATGAGTTTCTTTCTTTTATTTCTCAGGAAATAATTCAACTGTTAACACTTCATAGAATGAATGGGAAAAGAAATTGCGATTGCAGCTCATTAATACAAACCGGATATAAAACATGGTTTCAATACGCATGTGTGCTTTGTTGTGTTTACATGCCTCTCTGAATGGAGATCTTCGAAGAAATCATAACATGAACATTATCATTATCAGGCCCTTCGATTCGGCTTCAGAATTCATGATTCATGTGAATACCACGGGATGGTATGTACAACGAACTTGAGTAGGATCTTTTTCATGAATTACAGGAAAAATGAAGCTCGATCCCTTACTCGTTACTTCCCATAAATCATTTTGATCGCCCCCGAGTACCGGATATTTCACATTCATTCACATTCACATTCACAGGCCTTCTAATTCTTAGTTATTCTAGCCTACCTACTACCTAAGTCTAGCAAAGCGGACCCAGTTTCTGCGCACCACTGACCAGACTCAGGACTGGTCTTACCACAGTTTCCAGTCCATGTATCTATGCACAGTGAATTACATAACAATCCAAGTTGTGTCTACCGTAATGTAAACAAAATTGGGCAAACCTGAGGTTTACTGTCGTGCCTATATTATGTTGTTGACTAGTGCGATGGGCGATTTGTGGGCAAATACTAAATACTGACATCCGATACCGTAATACATTACAA
>JAUELK010045240.1:0-13217 GCA_031471215.1 Gastropteron pacificum | reverse complement strand
ATAGTTGTGTGTGCATGTGTGAGTATAATAGTACATGTAAATGGTATGTTAGTTTGTGTATGGAGCGCCTAGAGCCCATGTAGTGGGCATAGACGCTATACAAATGACCTTCATTATTCTTTATTATTACACTGGTACTAAAAAAAAAAAGCACCTCAAATCAAAGCAATGAGCCATTATCTTATTATTTTGGGTTTAACGGCACATAATCATAACTGATTTATCACAAAGAGGTCAGTCCCATTAGTGCCTAACACTGAAACTCGATATGGCAATAACTAGAATAACACAAGTAGGTGGGTATTCAAGTACAGGGAGCTTTTTCCTTGCTCAAATGGTCTTTTTTAGAAACTTAAAACACTTAGAGCAGAACTGAATACATGATGGGTATGGGTCCTCGCACGCTAACCCGTTATAATTAAGAGTAAAAGTTGTCACCCATAAACTGTGATAGTGGTCGCATGGTTAGTTAGAGTGTCCGTTTGGTACGGTTGGGGACTCAGGTTCGATCCCCACTCATGACAACTTTTTTTTTTTTCCATTTAATACACTAAACTTGCATATCATGTCAAGAATCTATGCTTTAAAAACAGACAAGTAAACATTTCTATTAAATTTCTTTTAAAACAAACTTGCTGTAGGCTTTAGCTCTAGAGAATAAAGTCAGCCTAACTGGAAGAACGCAAGTAGGTAGGTATCCATGTACAGGAAGCTTTGTCCTTGCTCAAATTGTCTTTTTTTAGGAACTTAATATACTTTTTTTTAGTGTAGAACTGAATACATGATACATGTGTACTAATACTGTAGAAGGAAAAAAAAAAAAGAGAAAATCCAAGTAACAAAAAAAAAAGTAAAAGCAAATCGTTACTACATAATGTTGTGCATTTACCTAACCCGCTCAGAATAAGCACAGTGTCATGCACTTTTAAAACTATGAGTAGTTATAATAACATGTAGCACAACACCCCAACAGACTCAACTCAAATAATTCTCAAAACAATCTACAACCTCCCAATATACGTACTACTTATTGTTTGGGTTGATCTGTACACACAGGCATCATGTAGTATTCATAACAAGTAAGTAATGCAATCAAATGAATGAAATGTAAATGACAGTGGTAAAGCCATGGACCATATCATACTAACAAACAAAGGAGGAGAGAGTGGACATGGGAGACCTACAGACACGACAAAAGGCTTACAGTCATGGGTGTTACCAACTGAAACTCCCCAATACTAAAATCAAATTTTCTGTGATCCCCAAAGTTGGCAAATACTGAAAACAACCGTGGGCGGAACCCTGAAAAAATTGGTCCCCTACAGTGCAGGAGGTGGCATTTCAAACCATAATTTGAATAAAATCCAATCAAGTTCCCACAAAATGCAATATCAACTTTTGTCATGTTTTCAATAAATGAATAAGCACTCCATTACACCTCCTTGAAGAAGAGTGAAAGTGGAAACTTTTTTGCTGTAGACTCGCGAATCCGGAAATCCGTCATGGTACGGAACGATAACACCCATGAGTGCACTTTACAGCGTACAGATATGACATCTGGATAAGATTCAAAACTGTGTATCCAAAGTGCAGTGGTACGGAACGATAACACCCATGCTTACGATAGAAATACAATTACAAGTACAATGCACTAGAATGAGAATACAACACAGAGTGTAGGAGGAAGAGCTGAGTGAGGTGGGGTGGGGGGGCATCGTATGGCAGTAGTAGGTGAGTATTGGCCAGTGGTGCAACACTGAGATACACTGGGTGGGTGGAAGAGCTGAACAACAATTATGGAGGCAGGAACTACCAAGACATACATTATTATTTGTACATTTGTGTACGCGCGTTGGAGTACATACTACTCAAGTCTGAGTGATCCAACTTACTGGAAGAAGACGCACTAATCAAACAGTTGGTGCATTGTCAAAGTCTCTAGGACAGCAAGACTGTTCACTCTCTACATTTAACATTGTCTTGTGAGAATGTGTGACTAGACTTGTCTGGGAGGAATGAGATTTAATGAGAACTCGCTTTGCTGAGTCAGCTCGATTCATAAACTAATTGCTTCATTTGTATGGTAGTTCGAGTTAGTCATGGATCTGTTTCTAGTCCAAGCCTGGGCCCAGCCCATTGTCTTCACCCTTGCACGCGCAAAGAGGCAAAGAGGGGTAAAGAGGCGTAAATGCACTCCTCACACTAAGACGACACACAGTGTAATATGTTTGTGCTCAGAGTACACAATCTTACTGAGACAAGGTCTTTAGGTAAAAATAGTCATCATAAACAATGAGGAACATTTTCATTCCCTGACACATGTATTACTATTGCCCCATGTCAGAGCACAATGAAGCGTGGAGTAATAATAACACATACATTATACATGTATGTAGAACCATCTGACAATACCAGGCATGAGCACTGACCATAGAGTGTCTGCAATAGCAATGGTGAGAATGATTATAATAATAGATGTGTATAACTTTCTGACAAGATCTTTTTAGAGTCTATAGTCAGGTAGGCCGACCACTTTTTAAAACCTGGATGACAAAGTGCTTGTTCCATGACTACACCTGGTGTTGATGTATGATTGAAAAAATGATACCAAATTCAAATTGAGTTTACATATGCCAAAGAATCGAACCCGATACATTTGACCCACTGAGCACTCGGCAATGCCAGGTTCCAAAGGGGGTGGTGGACAACCATACAAATTGCCCACACAACCCCGTGTCCAGAAAGCAGATTAATTATACATTATCAACGCCTTTGACTCCCTTTTATTAAATATTTATAACAAAATGGTATCAAGTCAAAGAGCACATCCTTGTGCTGGTGCGACACTTAAAACATTTGTGGTTAGAGAAAAGGGGGAGAATAGAAATACCCCAAACAACAAATTGATTCTACAACGCAAGGATAAAATGAGTAAATATATACGACGGATTGTCTTCTTGATACAGTAGGCTACTGAATACATGCTTAGCCAGAATGTTACAGTACATGGTGGTGGGAATAGAGAAAATTAAAACTGTGTGTTTGTATAAATTAGGTGGAACTTTGGACGTATGAGATAAAAGAATGTGATAAATTATTAATACAGTGTATTTGATACTGAGTATTACTGAGCTTACCACCCTCGCGACACAACACTATCACCTAAAAGTTGGGACCTATGCATTAACACATGTCTCCAATAGGACGGTGTCAAAGATGCAATCAAGCTCATCTCTGAGAAAAATATCATACTCAAAGACACAACAGTTAAAAGATTAATAAATCTATGGCGAGTGATACTGCCATGTAAAATTAACATAGTGATCAAAGCAGTGCTAACTATGATAGTAAACATAGCATAAAACACCTTTTACAATGATATAGTAAAATAGTGGCAAGATAAGTGCGGGAATCACAAGGAACTGACGACTAGAGAACAAAATACGGAAAAAAAACCCCAATACCAATAATAATAATAATCATAGTCATCATCATCATCATAAAACACATCATTGACACAGACTTGGTGCAAACACAAAGGTACGACTTTAGAACCTGGCATCAGTAGACAGTGAGAACTTGCTTACTGCTGTTCTGTTTACGACTAGAAAAAGGTCACTCTATAAATACCTTGATACATTTTTGATTTCTTATGTCTTGGCAAAATCTTGATGTCTCGTATGTGGCTCCGGGAAAAGTAAGCGTACAATGGTAAAAGTAAATAAAACATTGTTTTTTATATGTCAGTGACTAGACTAGACCTACTGAAAAAACAACGTGAAACATTGAATTTTGTGCATCAAGCCAATGGAAATGGGGATTCAGTGCATAACAAATGATCTTCATCCTTTTGTGTATATAAAGACTAGGATAAGCTAGATGTGATATAAATACACTGTAAAGGTGAGATAAAATAATATCTTTCAGTGTCTAATGAGTGACTACAATACGACTTACTGTAAACGCATTGTACTTAGGTGTATATAAAGACTTGGATAAGTTAGACGCGATACAAATTATAAAACAAACATATTGATGAAATGTCACCTTTCAGTGTTTACGAGCTCTATTAATCTTTCTCCATGTGAGATGTGCAAGTAAAGAACAGAATGGGATGAGAGACATGTTGTTATGCCATGAGATCATAATGAGACGATAGAGCTCTTGCCAGTACGAAATACCAGAAATGCTAGAATTCCTGATTTGTGTTGATGTAACTTTGAGTTGAGAAGGTTTATCTTGTCAGTAAGTTCTCCATGGGTGTTACCAACTGAAACTCCCCAATACTGAAATAATATTGTATGTGATCCCCAAAGTTGGCAAATACTGAAAACAACCACGGGCAGAACCAAAATATTGGTTCCCTACAGTGGAGGAGGTGGCATTTCAGACCATGATTTGAAAAGAATTCTGTACTTCGTCAGCATCGCACTGAGTGAATACGGAAACATTTTTGCTGTAGACTCGCGAATACGGAAATCCGTCATGGTACGGAACAATAACACCCATGAGGTTCGCCCTTCCATAACAAGACTCAGGGATTTGCAGGAGACATTGGAGCCGCCATAGTTAACTCTTCATGCCACACTGGACACTGATATTGTCCGCTACTTCCATCCTCAAGCCATGATAAAACTGTTTTTCAATTCCAGGTTTAAAGATTTAACTTGTCTATTTAAAAAAATATTTAAAAAATCGAAATATCAAAAGAAGGTTCACGCATAACAGCCTTCTTTCTCGTCTCTTTAACCAAAAACATCATCATCATTATCTTATTGGTAGGTATTAGAAGGTAAATGCCGTCATCAATGTTCATCTCGTCTGAATCAATGATTCTGTATGAAGGCCTACTCATAAATAGGAATCCAGAGTCTTTTAAACTATGGTTATGTTAATAGATGTTTAGTCTCTTACAAAAATGAATCAGTAAAAAATTATCGTCATCATCATCAATGCTCATCATAGATCCCAATGTCCTCACAATCACAACCAGATATTAAACCATGCCCAAAAGGACATGACATGTGGAATGAGTATTCTAGGTGTAACATAGACATCAGCCGATGAAAAGATCTGTAGTAAGGAATAGGAGAAAAATAACCATGAGTGTTCATATACATTTGAAACACCTGCCTGGAAATGTGGATTGTGTATGATTTCCTAGTAATTATATGTGGCCCATAAAATACCATATGAAACTGACAAAATAAATGGAGAAACAGAAATTCTTATAACAAATGTACTACAAACGTATTTTCTACCACAACTATGAATGTTGTTGTTGTCATTATCCCCTACATCTGGACGTTGAAAACACATTTTTAATCCAAACACTTCAATCATTGCACTTCAGTCACACAGTGCTAGCAAAGACTCTACAGCAAGGATGACAATGGATGTAAATTTAAGTAAAAATACAACTTGAAATGAGAACAGAACAAACTACCAATAAGAGTATTAGTAGAGGGAGCTGACTAGAATGTTCAGTACATTTGGGATGATGGGTCGGACTAAAAGTAATCCAACTAATAAAAACAATAATAATAATAATAGCCGATTTATATAGCGCTTTTTCTCCTTGAGCTCAAAGTGCTTTACAGCACATTATTACCCTGACAGACCTCTTTCATTCCAAGGCCATCTCAACCTCCTGGGAGGCATAGTGAAGGAAATATCAATTAGACAATCAGTGAGATACAGCGTCCCTGGCACAATGAGTTCAGGGTGAGAGTGAGATGTGGGTTTGAGTATAAGTCAAAGTGTTGGGGAAAATATTTGATAAATCATGACACAAGGTAAGGGCAGATGAAGTAATCATAAATGCAGTGATCAATCAGACTAGAAAATCACATAAACAAATCCTACAGGGAGGCAAGAATCACATAGATAACAATGTAAGCTCAGTTTCCTTGTGTATGGAATAAGTAATGCAGTAAGGACAGCCGAATGTGCACCAGGTGTATTGACTTTTTCATTTTTTTCCCAAAATATCTGCACTATATCAATGTAATCATAATATCCCCGCTCTACAGCAAGCTCAAAGTGCTTTACAGCCACCATAACCCCCGACAAACCTGATTAATTCCATAGCTTTCTCAACCTTCTGGCTGGGAGGCATACTGGTACTGGTAGGGCCGCCTGGTCCGCACCCACACCAACATGTCGCACACATTTAGAGCTACCTCGATGAAATGTTCATGTGTACCTTAGTTGAAAACCTTAAGTAATTCATTTTTTTTTTAAACAACGGCAAAATTGACACATACATATACATAAACAAAAAAATGACCTAAATCCAAACTTTTGTCAGTGTAAAATACAAAAATAATAAACAAAATTGATTGTTAAGTATCATCAGATTTCAATGATTAAGTAGGAGGAGGAGGACAATTTGAAAAAAGGTAAACACTGGACAAATTGCTTTAAAACTAAAAAATTAATAAAGTAAGATAAAACAAAAATTCAAAAAAAAGAAATGAATTTTTAAAACATAACACCACTAAAGACTATAGAGAGCGGTATCATCAAATGACTTGTCAGATCAAAGTCCACATTTGTAAAATATATATAAATCATTAAAACAATGACAACACTGACAATACTTTGGTATTTTTTATCGCAAAACACAATAAAATATAGAAGAACTAAGTGGCACATGTCCAAACCAAGACAATCCTCAATACTGAAGTCAAACTTTATGTGATCCACAAAGTTGGCCAATACTGAAAACAACAGCGGGCGGAACCCAAATTTGCGCCACTATGGTTGGCGCGCGAAAATTGGTCCCCTACAGTGCAGGAAGTGGCATTTCAGACCATAAATTGAACAAAAAATCCATCAAGTTCCCACAACATGCAATATCAACTTTTGTCATATTTTCAATAAATAAAGGAGCACTCCATTACACCTTGAAAAAGAGTGAATACGGAAACGTTTTTGCTGTAGACTCGCGAATCCGGAAATCCGTCATGGTACGGAACGATAACACCCATGAGTGCACTTTACAGCGTACAGATATGACATCTGGATAAGATTCAAAACTGTGTTTCCAAAGTGCAGTGTAGTGTTAAATTCAACATTTCGGAATCAAACCCTTGCTAATATCAAATTATCGTGGTGGTAGAAACCAAAATAGTGAGAAACAACACCACAACAAATGAACAGTGCGTAAAGCCAGTTTCACATCTTGTGTTACTGTTAAAATGCATGACATCATTTAACTCTTCCACTCCCCGAAGCCAGATCATCTAAAGATTGTGTTCATCATCGAGACCCTACTCCGACCTTCCAAAGTGATGAAAAGGACGGAAATTAATGAAACTACAAAATTGCCAAAAAAGGTTTAAAGATCCAAGCAAAGAGAAATGTAGGAGGAGTGAAAGAGTTCAGTCCCATGGCTATCATCATTCGACATACAAATACAACATTTTTAGAGATATGGCCATTGTACGTGCAGCACAAAGTAATTTTTTCCCCCCTTTAATCACGCAATCTACCCGAGTGTACAATATAAAAATCCTCTCATGGACTCGGAATGGTAGAACTCTTTTGGTTGGGAAAAGAAGAGAATGTTTGCACACTATAAATGGATATAACAAAAGCACCATCAATTCATGTTATGTACAACGCATGAATCCAGTTTGATTATCATCAGGTTTACGTTACAACAGAAAATATAAATGTTACTGTAACATTAACTGAGTATTGCTAAAAATTGTGAACCAGGTACACATAATCTATTAATAACATTTGGATTTTAAAAAGCAACAAACATTTCATTTAAAGTAAAATACATCAATCTCTTATCTTGTCCTGACATTTTTTTTTCTGTAACACAAAAGAGCAATTCTGAAATTATGAAGCAGAATTAGAATAGCGCAATCCACTGAAAAGAGTTGGTTCAAACAAAAGCACCATCTATGTAAAAGTTAAGTCTATGACACCATTCCATTTTCCAGTGTAAAATTGATTCTTGAAAAATGTTCTTCAATACCAAATTAATAATTGCTACAATTTTGAAGTAGATGAACGCAATGTGCTTAACAACATACAGAACAAATAAAAGCACCAGTTACATAATGTCAATATGTAAAATACATGCATGATCCACTTTCAAGTACATTTCAAAATGTTCTTGCTCGAAAAACGTCTCTCCTTCAACTTCAATAAGTATTGCTGTTAAAAATACTAAGTAGACAAATCTAGATCTACATCACCAGATAGGGGAAGCAATAGTGTGCAATGAAACATGTGTAAAAATATACATGATAATATATGACAGTTGATTGTATTGCTCTGAAGACAATGATCTGTGATCCAAACACTTAGATGAGTATTTTGTTGTTCGTATAATTTGTTTCATAATATGTTCAATATCCTCTCCAACCATGTCAACTCTGTCACATGGCCTGGTCTTGAGATAAATTCAAGAGGGGAAAAGTTTGAGTCCCCATTGGCAACCGATAAATCAAAAGAATTCTCTCTCAATGCCCATCACATGAAAGTGGCAAAGAAACATGCCATCATCCAGCATGCTGCAGTCTCACACTGCAGTACCAATCTGCATCTCGGACTCAATGTACCAAGTCCATTGAGACTTAGAGCTTCTTCCTGAAGCCCCTGAATGAAGGAAGTCATAGTTTTACCAAGCATTTATCGTCATCGTTGTGACATAGTTTTACTAAGCATTTATCGTCATGACATAGTTTTACTAAGCATTTATCGTCATGACATAGTTTTACAAAGCATTTATCGTCATAGTTGTGACATAGTTTTACTAAGCATTTATCGTCATTGTTGTGACATAGTTTTTACTAAGCATTTATCGTCATCGTTGTGACATAGTTTTTACTAAGCATTTATTGTCATAGTTGTGACATAGTTTTACTAAGCATTTATCGTCATCGTTGTGACATAGTATTTACTAAGCATTTATCGTCATTGTTGTGACATAGTTTTACTAAGCATTTATCGTCATTGTTGTGACATAGTTATACTAAGCATTTATCCTCATAGTTGTGACATAGTTTTACTAAGCATTTATTGTCATCATTGTGACATAGTTTTACTAAGCATTTATCGTCATCGTTGTGACTTAGTTTTACTAAGCATTGATCCTCATAGTTGTGACATAGTTTTACTAAGCATTTATCGGCATAGTTGTGACATAGTTTTACTAAGCATTTATCGGCACCGTTGTCACATACAATCATAAGAGCATTGAAGCATTGAAACATATTATACGAAAACACACAGAATTAGCAATACCAGATGGTACATGTACATGTACCAATAGTGTTTTAGTTTTACCCTGCTCGACAGAAAGCTCAAAGTGCTTTTCAGCCACAATACCATACTTGAAATAGTTCATAGTACTAGAGTAGTGCGTTCCGTTCCTTGAAAATACCATAGTACTAGAGTTAATGCGTTCCTCTTCTCCCTCCAGCTGCAGTTTTGAATAGACTGATTTCTTCAGTTCTGAATGGAAGCCTTGGTGGGTGCCGCCCCTCATGTGTCTGCCGTGGCCAACACACGATCAGGGGAAATAGTACTTCAGAAACCTGGGAGGAAGTAGAAAAAACACCCAGATTCAAACAAAAGTCTCATCAAACTAAAACAACAAACTTTGCGTGTACCCTGTCTAAGCATGTAATAATAATAATAATAATAATAATAATAACAACAATAATAATAATGATAATGATAGATAGCATTTATATAGCGCTTTGCCCCGCTCTACAGCAAGCTATATTAGTAAGTTCATTTGTAAAGTCATGATCCCACTTCCCACAAAGTGACGAAATAGCTTAACAAGATAGATAGATCTCTTTCAGCTTTTAAATGAATAATTCAATTGATGCATTCTTGTCTTTCTCTTCTTAAATTTCGCTTTTCCCCCATCAGAAATGACCTGTCAGTGATATTGATAACCTCAACAACAAATGTGCTTGACTACCACAAAGAGAATGATTACCTACAACACAACCAAAGTCACCACCACAAAAAGATGTCCTGAAAATGATTAGCAACAATAACAACAACAACAATGACCACCACTACCACCATAAAGAGATCTCCTGAAAATGAGTAACAACAACAACAAAGCCAACAACAACAACCACTCACCACCACAAAAGAGATCTCCTGAAATTGACGAGCAACAATAATGACAACAACGACTACTCACCACCACAATAATAACAACAAACACAACAACAACAACAACCACTCACCACCACAATAATAACAACAAACACAACAACAACAACGACCACTCACCACCACAATAATAACAACAAACACAACAACAACAACAACCACTCACCACCACAATAATAACAACAAACACAACAACAACGACCACTCACCACCACAATAATAACAACAAACACAACAACAGCAACGACCACTCACCACCACAATAATAACAACAAACACAACAACAACAACAACGACCACTCACCACCACAATAATAATCACAAAAACAACCACCACTCACCACCACCACAGTAAAAACAACAACAAACACAACAACCAAAATAGTAACAACAATGACCACCACAACAACAACGAGGACCAAAACTGACCACCACAAAGAGATGTCCTGAGAATGGTCGGCCACGTAGGCATCAAAGCTGGCAGGAGGCGGTCCAATGTCCACCAGGACCTTTGTGTACAGGGCCAAGGGGACCGAGGCCACCACACTGTAGTTCAGGCCCACCGGGTCGTTCAGACCGTCGTGGGGCCAGCGAGACCGCCAGCCCAGGAACATCTCATTGCTGGTTGTGAACAGCACAGACACAAGGGGTTACTACAGTAAGTGTAAGATAAGATGAGATAAAATAAAATGAGATAAGATGAGATAAGATAAGATGAGATAAGATAAGATAAGATAAAGGAACATCTCATTGCTGGATGTGAACACCACAGACACAAGGGTTACTACAGCAAGTGTAAGATAAGATAAGATAAGATCAAACTTTATAGTCCATGAAATTGTCACATTGCTTTAGTGTTGTACACAAAAACACATTAAATTGACAAATAAAACATGGTTAAAACTTCATATAAAATACAGGCACATCACCTATTACAGTTTTGCACAAACAGAACAAGAGCCCTAATCATGCACAATGAGAGGACTGACTCACCCATGCTCAGATCTTGTCTCCTTGGTGTGTCGCACCATCTTGAAGCGTCCAATGTGAGGTGGGGGTCTGGTCAGCAGCAGGCCTGACTCACGGATCCTGAGTACACACAGAGTGGGCGTACCAAAATTGTATGAGCTTTTTTTAGTTTGAGTTTTATACCCAAAGCGACACTTTTTAAATCATATAAGAAGTAGTAGGACCTAGGTTTTGACGTCCATCTCTGAGAGCACGGGGGTGGACAGCCATGAAAACTGCCCACGTGCCCCATGTTCAGAATGCCCTCATCTTGGAACCCAACATAGTAACTATGCGGTCACCACACAGCCCGCTGTACGAGTGAATGAGTTCTGAACCACTAAAATCAACAAGAACAAGTTTCAATTATAGAAAAATCGGGACTGGTTACCGACAGCAGTCCCTGGTGGTGTGTCATTTTTTTTAAACCTAACCCCTGGCTAAATTTGTTGTTGATTTTCATTTCGAAAACCCTCCGCCTGCCCCGGGAAAACTGAAATTAGGGGGGCCAGCCCCACAAAAAAAACCCGCCTCCCCACCCCCGGGAAAAATGACACACCACCAGGGACCGCTCCCGAAAAATCCATCAGAATCAAAATGAATAAGCCTGACTAAAAGATACACATAATATGACGAAAAGAGCAATGTATGATTATAATTCAGGGATGTAAATGGCCGGGGGGAAAAAAAGCCTGAAACTTCCAATGTCAACGCTGGGGGTTCAGGTTGCGAAGCCTCTGAAGAAAACACATTAGTCCTGCTTGTATTCTTCTTCTTCTAATCCAGCGATCGGTGAGCCCTTGCTCTTCGGCCCAATGCCATGTTGTACAATTTTGAGGTGTGTATAGGGTTGTGTTTAGGTTAGGAGATGGAGGGAGTATCTGCTCTCTGGGGTCTTGTAGTGAGGGGCAGTAAAGGAGGATGTGTGTGCTAGCTTCAAATTATTCATTGCACATAGGACTTGTATAAAAATGGTAAGTCTAGGTAACAGCATGGTGTAAGAACAGAGACAGAGCCAGGCTAACAAAATAATAAACGAAAGCAGAAGTCAATGCGCACAGGCTAGCAGCAATAACTGACTGCCGTCCATGCTCGGTAGCATCGTCTTTCGTTGTTGTTGTTGTTGTTGTTGTTGTCGTTGCTATCAGGCACAAGGAATGAGTTATTCACTCTTCAAGTGGTCAAATAAACCTGCAGAGCCATGACGACGGCCTAGCTCTGCAACCTGGAACTGGAGGGCCTTCAAATTGGCCCCTTGTTCATGCATATATGTGCAATGCAGTCGCAAGACCCCTCCGGACCAGTCTTTCGCCAATTCGCATTACTATTCTATTATAAAACTCCACAATCGGGAGATCTTGATCCGGTCAGACAAGTTGCGGAATCACGCCCTAGCCGGAAAAGCCCGAAGATTTACATCCCCGACAATTCATCTAGAATAACTCTCATGGGTACTCGACGCAAAGGTACTCACGCTGCGAGTCTCGAGTCTATTTTCCACTACCAATTCTTGTGACAAACAAGGCAGCACTGACCTGGCAGAGAAGTCATCGTCCTCATTGCCCCAGCCCCAGTAGAGGTTGGAATAGCCGTTGATGCGGCGGAAGTTTTCCTTGTTCATGGCGATCACACCCCCAGCATAGTTGTAGTACATTACACTGGGAAAACACACAAGGATGGGTGTCAGTTCAAAGTATTTCATGAAGGAGAGAGTCAAACACATTAACAACAACATTGAGATACATTGTACATTTCCTGTAATTTTTTTCAGAATAGAATACACATTTCAAGCAAGGGGCTGTTCAAATACATTATTACACCATTTTGGGGACTTTTTGCCCCCCTCCCCCCCCTTATTACACTTTTCTTACAGAAGCCAAAGACCCCCCCTTCCGTATTATTACACGTTTTTGGACCGGTTTGCCAGGTTTAGGTTTCAAAAAAAGCCAAAGGTTCAGCCAAAATTTAAACACTGAATAAAATATTCTGTATAATTCTGCATAAAAATATAAATAATTTTAAAATTAAATGACAAAGATACATTTTTTCTC
>JAUELK010045129.1:0-13218 GCA_031471215.1 Gastropteron pacificum | reverse complement strand
CCCCCCCCTCCTCATTACACTTTTCTTACAGGAGCCAAAGAGGTGTAATAATGTATTTGAATGGCCCCTAATATAATTATGCATGAAATAAGTAAGGAGTCAGTCCTTCATCCCTAGGAAGACAATGACCTAAACAAGCCAAGTGCAATGCCAGTATTTAAATAAATCAATAACATATAAAGAAGTCCTGCAATCTTGTAAGTTGACAAATTGATTAAAGACTGACAAGAAACAACTATGTAATGCTCTAAAATAGTATTTTACAGCACAGAAGAAGCTAAAACTAACAACCTTCTTTTAAACAAAAAGCAACAAATTCTTTTCAAAATGCGAGTCACTTATTGATTTGGTTCTATATTCTATGGCCCAGTAAACATTACATAAAATTTAGAGAATATGGAACCAGTACAATTCTGAGTGTGCAATAAGAATGGAAAAAAACACACACACACACAAAACCTAATCATTTTCAACCGTTGACATGAAAAGACATTATGCTCATGCCGATATCTTAGACACTTTAGTAGAAACTGGGCATTATAAATTCCCCACAGAACCTAAACAGTAGTCTGATTCCATGAAATGACAAGCAAAGGAGTGAAGTGAGATGATCAGACCTGCCAACTTTTGAGAATGTGGTGTAGGGACACAGGAGGACAGTGTGCCCCCGAAGCCGAGAACATTTTTTGATTTTTTTACTCTCAAGACCGCCATTTTCATAACATTTGTGATCAAACTAATGGCTGACAAATTTAAGATAGTATGTGTACAAGATCTATAAGACGTTGCTAACCATGATTCGATCCAGAATCTAGAGCAGAAACGAAAATAAACCTAGATTTCTAAACTAGATCTGATCTAGATTTCATTTAGATTATTATATAGATGAAGATATCTAGATCTAGACTAGATCTCTCTCTACCAAATAAAAATGAAGATCTAGAATCTAGATCACACAAGAACAGCAAAAATCAAAAGTCGGGACAGTCCCGACAAAACCGGGACGGTTGGCAGGTCTGGAGATGTGCAATTTTTACTACCCAGTACCAAAATACTGCACTCATGAACACTTTCATAAAAATAAAATGCTGACAACTGTATCCAAAAGACTGCCCACTAAGAAGAGACCCATCAAGCATCAACTGTCCCTTCCCATCCCACCTTGAGGATGCCTCCTGTTGTTGCTATAGCCTGAACCCCAGCCAGCCCTATCATACTGACTCTGTGTATACTGTCTGGAATCCTCACCATATTGACCCCTGTGTCCACCTCTACTACTGGGGTGGTACATGCCTTGCCAAGAACTCTGCTGTGAGCCAGTGCCCCATCCTGCCTGCTCGTAGCGAGACTTCTCTCGTTGATCGTATCCGCGCGGGCTGTTGGAGTGGCCCCATCCAGTATCGTTGTGGGCAGGTCTGTGTTCTCTACCATGAGGCCCTTCTCTGTCTCTCCAATTCTTGGAGTAAGCATCGGCCCCTCGGCTGGCCTGCTGCCTTCTGTCCCTGGTCTGCTGTGACATTTGGTCGTCATACGATCCAGGCCCTCTGCGCCAGCTTTGACTTTGACCCCATGCCCCGTATGGTTCATTGCGAGAGTTCTGACGTGAAGGATCTTCCCCACCATTTCCCCTCCTCCAGCCAGGGTGGTCATCTTTGTTTTTGCGCCATCGCTCCTTTCCTTCCCTGACATTTTGGCCTGATTTCTCTTCAAAGTGGCTCCTCTGACCCCTTGAATAGAAACAGTGTTTACATGTAATTGGTTGGGCACAGTTACACTGCACAGTGCCATATTCTAATAATGATATATAGAGCCTGTTTCAAAGGTGACGAAATTTGACATAAAATAAGGACTTTATGTAGATTGGTATGGATTTTATGATAAAATAAAGTTTAAAAAAAGGCATAAAAAGGGGGACAATCTGATGGTGGCAAACTAACAACTGGTATACAAGAAAAGAAAAGGCCTACCCCTAGCAACTTTCAACCGGATTTTGATTGTAAAGATATAATAGTTACTTTGAAGTAAAATCAAAATTTTAAAGTAAAAAACGTAAACAAAATGTGTTTGGTGATCGTGACATTTTTGTCAGCCTTTTCTGCTTGTATTTGAAAGCCTCAGTTTTTACGAACAGGATCCAGCCCGTATGTACATTCAGACAATAATGAAGAAAAATGTATTACATGTACTCACTTCACTCTCCTCCTCAAATCTTCAAGATAATTCTCCCTTTCCATGCTGTGGCCTCTTGCTTCATTGAACACTGAAAGAGATTATTACAACAATTTGAGAAACAGATTCATTGTTTCTTAAAATAATGTAAGAATGCCTCTTCATACAGCATAGGTTTAAAAGACATAAAGAGAAATCAACAAAAATTGCAAAACACAAGTAGTTTTTTTTTATACATGCTATATCAAGGCACTTCTTTACTCCTTTGTTGTGATACCTTTGATAGAGTGGCATATCCTGGCTGATTTGACTTAGTGTGCTATGAATAAAACCTTTAAAGTTTGTGTCGCATTTGAAAATAACATGAGGCCCTTTTCTTGTATGTACCCTCTAAGTCTCTCCTTAGTTTAGTAGAGATATGCCTACATGCATAAAATCTTTCTAACACAACTTTCTTTTTTACACATGTGTTAAAGAGCTTTCATGCTGTAGTCAATATTATGAATTCTTTCACACAAGTTCAGGCAACAGGGCTACTGAAAATGATGTAACATACACCTGGTTCAGTCTCAATATTGTATCAATATTTGCAGTATCATTGCACACAGCAATACTTTGGTGTGGAGGGGTCCAGTAACTGTACAGCACAACTACATGAACAGAACAAGTGGCCACTTTAAGGCCCTCCAGTCTCAGGTTGCAGAACTAAGCTATCATGGCTCTGTAGGTCTATAAGAGTAAGACCACTTGAAGAGTGAATAGCTCACACTAGGCTAGTGAGTGTCTGATCGAAACAACAACTTACATGAAATTGCTTCCTCTGGCTCTATACTAAGCTCCTCAATCATGTACCTGTCATAGTGGAAACACAAACAAAGAGAGAATTAAAGTGATGAGTTGATGATTTAAAAACACGATAATTGGAAAATTAAAAACAAATCATTTACAAAAAAATGAAAATTTCTGTATGAATGTCAACTGATTGAAAATGTCAATGAGGATTGCCTTTTGACCATATCAAAGATCAAAATGTCCATTTGACTACTTAAAGAAACTGGATTATTGAAAATGCTGAATAACCCAATGGATTAATTGTTTGTGACACAACCACCACAGACCTGCATATAAGGTAGCCTGTCCTGTTGATGCCATGGGTACAGTGAACGCCAATAACAGCATCTGATGGAAGGGAAACAAAATAGCTGAAAGAATCAGATATCTCATGCAACTACATTTACATTGATATGAAGGAATGGGTCAATAGCGTTTAATAGACGTACACTGTAGATTACAGTCTGAAATGACAAAACAGAAAAACAGATATTAACGTAACAATGACACACATAAATCACACATCACACATGTAAAATAAGACTTTTCTTCATGAAAAAGCTTTTAAGTATTATCTATTGATTTTGTTTACAGTATTTAAAGAATCAGATAAACTTGAGAACAAGAACAATCAAATGAATGCTTATACAGTAATAGGTGTTACTTTATAACTCAAACTTAAAAGTAGGACCTATACACAGTAATATCCATTTCTAAACAGTACATGTAATTCATTTTTACATAAAATGCCATGAATCAGTCAACATAATTATGATACAGTGACCTTTGTTCAGTAGCTGGGTCATTTTTCTTTATAGTTCCCTCTATATCCTTCGCAAGATGTGTGCATGTTCACACCACAGTCCTTCATTTGTCATTTTGCTGGATTGCAAACAGAAGTGCACACCAGTAGGACATACTGACAGAGAACACAAAGAGAAGTAAAGTTTATGTGAAAAATAAACATGCTAAAGGTGCTTACCCTGACCAGAACAGCTTTTCACAGCATCAACAAAACTGAGGAAAGAAAACAGACACATTTCTGTTTCAAACGAGGTCTCCCTTAACTGATCATAGAGTTCCAATACAATTTGAGTTGGAAAAAAGAAAATCAAAATGTAATCCCCTCCCCAAAAACAACAACACAACCTGTTAAGAAATGATAAACACAACTAAACTGTCACCCTTTTTTCTCTATATGATTGAAGAAATTGTTCATTTGGCATAGTAAAATGTAACCGTTCTCATACTTTATGAAACTCACTCTTGAAAGACTGCTTCACTGGGAATAACATGACCTTTGACAAAAATCTTCTTATGAAGTACATCATGATCTTCAAATTCCTGAGGATGAAGAAGAGAGAAAGCAAACATCAAAAGGTGATTATTGAATCCAGAACAACCTCTTCAGACTTTGCCAATACAGTTGAGAGAACAATGTTTAAGTCATGCTACGACTATTACAAAAAAATTAAAAAATCAACAATTGAGTCTCAGCAAAATGGTATTCCCTGCGCCCACGAGTTAATGAGTGATACAAAAGCTAGTACCAGACAATAGAGAGCGTCGGGCAGCAAAAAGTCTGGCAGATTCTATATGGGTGACCTAGACACAATAGTCAAGGTAAGATATGTATCACTTTCCAACTTACAGTTGACCCTCAAAACCCCTATGGTACAAACAACAAGGATTTACATGTATGATCATTTCAAACCATTTTTTCAAGGCTTGCACGCAAAAAAACGAAGAAGTTGTTGATGGTGCTGTTTCTTACGACATGGCCAAAGTCAACATTACTTACTTACCCGCTTATCATAATACTTGTATGTGAATGTGAGGTCAATGATCACCCCTAACCGGAGACCTTGATTTTCTAAAGCTTCTCTCAAAATGCGAGGAGAAAACCTGAGGGAAGAATTGAATAATGAATATGGCACAGTGATTTCACTCAGAATATTGCGCTCAAGTAACTTTTAAACTAATTTGAATTGTATTAACTGAATACCATTCGACATAAAGGCTGCTTGTAATAATGAAAAAAAAACCCTCATGAAAATAAAACAGTCATGTATAACATAATTAGTTAATGAATCAAAACTCGACTCGTGGATACCGATTTTGTACAGAAAGTAGACACACAAGTCTTGTGGTAACATAAATTTGATTTTGGTCCAGCTTTTATGGTTAAAAAAAGAAGGGAGTGTAATCCCTGGTGAAACTAAAGATCTTAATTTAAAAGGACTACTATAGTATAGTACAGTTTATTACTATTTCAACTATCATTGTTTCACACAGTATTGTGTTTGATCACTTAGAGAAGAAAACTACTAGGAACAATGGAAAAGACCTCACCTGTCCTTGTCCTCTACTTGGTCTTGCAATTGCTGCAAAATAAAGATTTGAAATGAAAGTCAGGAGGGAAAAACAGTTCATAGTAAATGCAGGAATAGAATTCTGTAGTTATTGAGGAGGATTTAGAGTACATTTCACTTTCTTTTGTGGCACAGGAGATCTCTGCAAAATCTGACTATGTGTCCTTCATAAAAAAATAACTTGCTACTTGCTGGTTAAGTGAATTCACAAGTGCTTACATTTGGCCTGGTGAGGAGATCAGAATCACTATTAATTAGAAAGTAGTATACATGATGATAAACAAAACCAACTGAAAGTATTTTTAAAAAGAGAACTGGGGGATGGGGGGTTGTCCGTTTGGGTTACAGCTCTGTAGAAAAGGAAACATTACATTAAAATAACTGATTTTATCTAACAAATGCAGCAAAACCAAATCAGACTGAACACATCATCATACCTCTTTGAGTGGAACTTTGAAGGCAATGAATTTCGTCTTGGGTATCACCTTGCCAAGAGATGAATATGCATCCCATCTGCAATACAAATGTTATATTTAAAAAAAATTGAAAAGAGACTTCATCAGACATTTGAATGACTTTTTAACATCTAGCAGTAACCTGGCATATATCAGCCATGCATGCCATACCAACATCGAGCTTAGACAGTCACCTATTCCTTTTACCCCAACACAATTAGACTCTGGAACTCACTCCCAGATGAAGCCAAATTTTCCTTTAATACAGACAGCTTTTAAGCTCACCTTGAACAAATTACAACTCGGTCTGCATCTAGATATGATATTAATACTAATTCGAAGCAACAATGCAACTGAGAGTTCTTTGCGCAAGCCAAGTCATTACTTCCCCAACTCACTTTTTTTAAACTCGAAAGACTGAGTCTAAATTTTCTCATGCGCGTTGGAGTACTACTCTAGTCTTGAGTGATCAAACTTATAATTGGAACGAAGAGAAGAGAATACATTTTCCATTGAATCATGATGCACTTTTTTTTCTCCCTGCAATTATGCATCAGCACATCATTTCTTTTGAATGAAACACAAGTATTGGCTATGGAGTCAAGAGAAAAAATTGCATCGGCAAAGTAACATGTTTGATTACACGATGTACAACCATGATGAACCAAAAATTAGAGACTACCGAACCTACAGTCTATTAATTCATAATTTACAACATGAACTGTTTGTTTTATTTTGTTTTAGTTTGACAATGTTTGTCTTTTGGCTAAAGTTTGATTTTCAAAAGACTAAACACCAGTCCATAAAAGTAAGAAGTACCTCTAAGAAGCCTAAAAAGATTCAGAGACACAAATCCGTGGCTATGTGAAGATTTCAAATTTGAAAATAATAACAAACCTGTCAGGGAGAGGCATTTTTGCAAAGTTGGCGTCTACTTCTTGTTCTTCTGTGGACCATAACATAAAGTACAATTTGAAAGGAAAGCTTTTGTAATCCTCTGAAAAGAACATAATTTTCAATTTGAACTAAAAATTATGAGAAATGAAAAAAAAGCCTCAGCACAATTCCAAAGTACACATTAACCTTGTTGTAAATGGCCTCTCAAGATCACGCTGACTAAAACTGTCCACTTACTACAGATGTCTGCTAGTGGTAGAAGGCTACCTGCTGTCACATCTCGGTTATAATAAATCTATTTATATTAAATAATATATATATGCGCACCATGTCACTCCTCCCTACAATCCCTACACAATATAGGTAAACATGAATTTCACCGTCGCGACTTTGGATGGGCGAGATGGGTGGGCGAATACCAAAATCCGACACCGTACTTGAGTAGGCCTACTTGTCAAATTGGCCATTTGACATTCATGCTGAATTCGTTTCGTTTTGGATTTAGAATCTATGTGAATTCTCTTTTGGGAGTTTTGTGGTGTTTATGGATTCTTTTAAACAAGGTGAGAGGAAATGATACTCCAAGTGTGTTCAGAACAGTGTGAAAACAATCTACCCGTCAAAACCGGGATGAAGACGACTCATTTTAGACCTAACGCCCGCTGCGAGATTAATCAAGTACCAGTAAGTATGATACGATTGTAACACAGTATTCGCGCCCCCTTGTCGCCAATCCAAGATGGCGGACTAGTAAACAATAGTAGACGACGCCCACCCGCGACAGTAAAATTCATGTTTACCAAAATATATAGGCTATGCATTGACCCAACGTACACTCGTACAGCGTGTGGTAAAAGTAAAGTTTTAAAACATTGAATTGTACAGACAGCACACTGCGTGCGGTAAAAGTAAAGTTTAGCATCGCTCACAGCGCTTAAACTGCACTTTTACTGAGACTGCCAGCTGCGAGATGACATTGGCAGATCTAGATCTATGGCTTGCTTGGACACAACCTGAGAAAAGGAAACAAACACTAGATCTAGGTGACTAGGCTAGAAAACGAGGTTGGCCAACAAAAGGCAGATTCAGATGTGGCAAAAAGTGATGGAAAGTGATGAGAGTGTTGGCTTACCGATTCGAGTCAAAACTTAAAACTACGCACACACAGTCAATTCACGATTCCGAGAATCCTTAGCCTATGATGATTCTATGAGTTTGGAACACAGGTCACAGTACAGTAGGCCTATCCTACACACTATCGATCGCTATCATCTAGAATCTAGCCTACATATAACAATACAAAAGTAATCAATCAGGGTATCAGATCAGGATGGATAGGATAGCCTATACCTGGCAGTTGGTAGCAGTTATAAGTTAAGCACTTTCGGGGATTCCCAATCCTCGTCTCTTGCTTGAGTCAAAGACAGTCTTTGCTTGAGTAGAGTCTTGAGCTCATCTTCATCTTGGCTATAATCTAGGCCTATTGGATACACATGTAATACATGTACTGGCCTATATAGGCCTAGTAGTAGTAGTAGTAGGTCCCTATTTCCGAGTCCTATTTCATTCATTCATTCTCTCTCTCTCTCTTTACTAGAAAAGAATTAGGCCTTTTTTTTACTATTACATTATATATATCTATATAATTTATTTCTATTTTTTATTTGATTTTTGCTTCCTATTTAGGCTAGGCCCCTAACCTAACTAAAGTGAAGTGACTGACGATCAACGAACGATGGATGATGGGCCAGTTGATGATGAAGACTGGTCAAAGCCTTTGTGCCAAAGTCCAGGTTATTATAGCAGATTATAATCTAGAAATATTTTATTTATTAAATGTATTTATTCTATTTCATGCAATAGATAGTCTAGATCTAGATCTATATTATATTAGATTCTAGTCAGAGTTGAGTATTAATCTAGAACATAAATCTGTAAGGTGAGAGTGAAAAAGTATGAATGGATAGCACCAGGCACTGTGTTGAAAGGGCTTTGTTGTATGCAAATAATAATAATACATGGGTTGAGCGACAAACTCGTATCATTTTATTGCCTTTCCTCCGTCTTTCCTAATAATATCCGCACCTCTTACACACCGCATCCACTGAAGCGAGGGGCATACACAGTATGCTTTGTTAATAAAAACCCTGCCAGCAAAACCCTGCAACAACAATGTGCCAAATTGAACAAAATAAAGATAATATTCATTTTGACACACCCACTGTGTTGGCGGCTTTACACACTGTTGGTTTGTGATGTTGATGGCTTTTATTCTTTAAAATAAATGTGTATAGCAATTTCATTCTTCTACACAAATTGTAATGATGAACCTAAGGTATTAGTGGATGTCTTTAACTAGCACAATGTTCATCACAGCATCTTTTCATCCTCCTGAAAGCCACACAGAGGCCAATAATAAAGGGTTGTTATTTAATTCATGAATATAGGCCCTGCAACAATTAGCTTAGCAGCATACATGGTGATTAGGCCTACTGCTTTGAAAGTTCTCTTAACAAAATCGTGAAATCATCTGTACCACTTTCATCCCCAACAGAACACAAGAATGATGTATCTGACTCCATGCAGCAAAAGCAAGAGCACAAGAGAACAATTATCCATTTTGATATGGACTGCTTCTATGCCCAAGTTGAGATGATACAAAATCCTGAACTTAAGTCAAAACCCTTAGGTGAGTTTAGTAGGTTAGTTGATAGCACTGTCATTGTATTGTATTTGTGTTTTTGGCACATTATTATAAGTCAGAATTAATGAGCAATCATAAGTTCTAAAACAGCAACTTTGATGTAAGCAACTCTTACAAATTGTGTCAATATCAACAGGCATTCAACAGAAAAATATCATAGTGACTTGCAACTACCCAGCGAGAGCAAGAGGATTGACAAAGCTGATGTATCTGACCGATGCCAAGAAACAATGCCCGGAGCTAGTTCTTGTCAGTGGGGAAGACCTGACAAAGTATAGACAAACGTCCTTTCATGTGTCTGGTATGTGTAAAACATTTTAACCTACTGAAACCATTCTTGGGGTGTTTCATTACTGAGATGATTCTGACCAAGCATTTAAAGGTTGCATTTTTCGTGCCTTTAACTTTATGTTTCATATTAACAAATTAATTATGATAATATAATATAAGCATAGAACAAACAAGCAACAAAAGTCAAGCAAATACAGTGCAGTGGAAAGATTTGAGATAGGTTTCATATAGAATCAAGAATGGGTTAGAAAACTCCATCCCAGAACACTTTTAAGGAAACAATCCCATGCCAATCAGGGGTCAATCTTGTTTTGTTTTTTTAAACTGCTTTGACCATTTGTTCATGTTAGGAAGATCTCCTAAAATGTATTTTATTGTGACTGCATAGTGTTTTCCTCAAGAATAATATATCTTCTTGTATTTTCCAACAGAATTCCTACAGAAATACAGCCCTGTGGTGGAACGCCTTGGTTTTGATGAGAACTTTGTTGATGTGACAAATATGGTTGATGTAAGAATCAGAAACAAGGATTACTCAAACAAATTTGTTGGCCATGTTTATGGTGATGAAGGTGAGGTTTTTGAAAATGATGTTTTCGTTGTTATTTAATTGCTTTATTAGTACATTTTTCGTCAGCTCACACATCTTAATGTACTTGGCAACACAAATCAGAAGGGCTTTTTATCCTGTATATAAGTAAAACACTATGTGATTCATAAACATAGTCACACCAACATTGTTTTGGAAAAAATGAATTTGATTGAAATTTCATATTTTTATTTTTGATCTCTATATTACCTTGTTCAACATCCATCTTTTAATGTTTCCATACAGGTTCTTCAATGGACAAGTGCTGCTGTGGCTGTGAAGAGAGAATCATGATTGGTTCTCAGATTGCAGCAGACATCCGTGAGGCTTTGGAAAAGGAGCTTGGTCTCACCTGCTGTGCCGGTGTGGCTCACAACAAATTGCTGGCCAAACTAGTAGCATCGTGTCACAAGCCTAGCCAACAGACCTCAGTTCTGCCCCATTGTGCCCAGCAGTTGCTCACTTCTCTCACATCAGCTCGTTCCATCCCAGGTGAAGTTCACACATTTATTTCTCCTAATGAAGTGAATAGTCATGCCTATGTTTTGTATTCACTTTTAATGTGTATGGCGCTTCAAGCCCATTGAAATGGGGATTCAGCGCATAATAAATAATCTCCATTATTATTATTAATATGATATCTGTCATGTCCGATTTATATAAAAGTTTATTAACACCAGTAAGGGAGCTAACTAAACAAATTGTTCAACTTATGAAGTAAGTAGTGTTTATGTCAATCTAAAAAAATAACACTGCTGAAAACATGTTTTTCTTTTGTTTTTCATAACAAAGATTTGCATTCCTGTATAATAAGCTAATTCGTGGTTGGCCTAGTAACAGTAAATGAGTAACATGTTCCAGAAATATGTAGTCATCACACGTTACATTATCCATTGATTTATGACTACGAAAACTTTGTATTGATTTCCACAGGAGTTGGATCCTCCATGAGTAAACGACTCAAAGCCTTAGGAATATCCTCTGTGGAAGACCTCCAGCATGCTAGAAAGGATTTGCTAGAGAAAGAATTTGGACCAGCGACTGCCCTCCACATCACAAAGCTCAGTCTTGGCATCGATCCGGCTCTAGTTGTCACGTTTGGCCAGCCACAGGTGAAGGATGATGTGATGGTCATTTTATGATTTCATTAGATTTTTTTTCTCATATTTTTTGAATGGCATGTACGCTAAGGTATCAAATACCCCTCCGTTTTTTCCTTATTAATACGTCGAAATTGAGAACTGCAGCAAGTACGAAGCTAACTGGTACCGGAGATTACATCCTTTTTTACTTTACGAAAGCCATGATGCCCCCCCCCCCCCCGTTTATTCCACCACCCCTGTTTATTCATTTCAGAGACATTGTCCAACCCCCCATTTATTCGATTCCTTAGAGTAGGGCGGTGCATGTATGTGAAGTGATAATGAGACAATGTAGTGCCTTTTATGATTTGTACATCTGTGTACTAAGGTCAGTACAGTGCAAATAATTTGATTCTCTCCCTTTGAATGGGCTTGCTGTTTGTCACTATTTCTTACACTTGACAAAACAGTTGTCTGATCTTCATAGTAAGATATCTTTTTGGTGTCATACCACAAGTCATGTATTCTAAAAGCTTATTTTTTTGTAATTTGTTGCCATGAGGTAGAACTTGCCTTCCATATGATCTTTATATTGGATTAATCTCTTTATTTTCATGTAATAATAATATTAAAGTGTACTGAAGTACTTGTTGATTTATCCCAATGCTATGTTAAATCTTTTTTATCCTTCCTTTTCTTTCAAAATCTGATTTCATCTGACATTGCAGCTTTCGTAAGGTAAAAAAGGGTCTACTCTCCAGTACTTGTTAGCTTCGTACTTGCTGCAGTTCGCAATTTTGACTGTATTAATAAGGAAAAAACATACTTTTCCGGTGTCGTAACAATGAGAGAAGATTGATTGATTGGTGTCTATCGCTGAATCAGTGAAGTATGATTTGATGCTCATTATTGGTATTGAAATGTACATTATTGGTATTGGAATGTACATTATTGGTATTGAAATGTACACAGTATTGTGTATGTATTTTCAGACCCTGAGTGATGAGGACTCATTCAAATGTTGTCAAGATTTTCCTGATGCTAAAAATCGAATGAAGGATTTGTTGGACAGCTTGTGCCACAGGTTTGTTATATTATGTCATAGAATTTGTTGTATTTTCACATTGCATCTGTTCCACGGCAGCACTACCAGTATGCCTCCCAGAAGGTTGAGACGGCTCTGGAATGAATCAGATCTGTCAGAGTAACAGTGGCTGTAAAGCACTTTGAGCTTGCTGTAGAGCGGGGAAAAGCGCTATATAAATGCTATCTATTATTATCTATTATTATAATTGATTTGGATGCAGGCTCACAACCGTAGTAGTCTGTGCTTAGAAACCTGCCTCCCCAGAGCAATACAGCTTTCCAAAAGATTCAAGGACACAAAAATCCTTATATGCATTATAGTAAATAAATGTTGTCTTGAACTCACTTTTATTGCACCATGTGTTTTCTTATGTTTTAAGCCAATATCATTGAATGTTCCTGTGTAAAATTCAAGAGCAGCTTTCCTTAAGAAAATGACATCTTTACTCTGCAATACTTATACACTACTTTATCAATTTATCACAGCTGTACATTACATTGCATGCCAGACCAGCGTCTATCAAAGAAAATCATGTTTGGCGAGCTTGTTGCTGGAGAGCGTTTCCGTGATGCCCCAAAGAAGAGGTTCAAGGACAGTCTCAAGGCCTCTCTTAAGGAAGGTCAAGGAAGGTCAATGCAGCAGGCATATCTCCTGTGGCCGCCACGATTCCCTGCCCACACTGTCAGAGAACATTCCATGCCAGGATCGGACTGACCAGCCACCTGCGCACTCACCGACCCG
>JAUELK010044907.1:0-13219 GCA_031471215.1 Gastropteron pacificum | reverse complement strand
TATAATGTATCTCCATACAACGCATACTGTGCAAACGGCACTAGTTTCACTGACACCACCTTCGAGGGTGAAACCCGATCGTCGATTAATTACGTCTGTAGCCCAAAAAAATGACGTCCGCAAAGAGTTAATAGTAGTCCAAATACATAAATCATAATGAGTTCTCTTGTAGTATACTCTCATCATCTTCTCCTCAATTCAGCAGGGATGTGAATCCTTCAGATTTGTATCTGATCTCAAAACTTTTTCATATTCCACCACAAGCCCCTATTTGTTGATGTAGTTGGAAAACGTTTGGTTTCAGGAAGCGATTGATAGACACAAATACATCTGATATTAATGGAAAATTAAGCGTCCAATAGAGCAGAGGCTTAGCTACACACCTCTGAAAACCTGTTTAAAATCAGATTAGATACAGCAGAGAAATGAACGTAAAAAGTTTTAAAAACTACACAATTTCCCAATAATTTTAGGGTAAAGCGATGTATCCACCGCCTAAGTCATTACTTCGCGCAGCCAACCGTGACGGGCTGGTACCTCTCGGACGATGGTCAGTCGTGTCTATTCATCGGGTGGATTTATGGGTTTTTAAGTACTCCAAACTAGATTTCCCAAAATTCTTCTCCGTGAGCAGGTTCTTCAGTGTACCAAGCCTGAAGTACTTTGGTCCTTTTACAATTCAATTATAAAAGTTATAAAAGAAAATTCAGTCAGTCTGTTGTATAACAATTTATAACTTGTAGTCAGCTGAGTCTATAAATAGATTGACCTCTACACATCTCTACAGATGTAGAGTGTAGAGTGATCGTTCTTGCCTTGTGCACCTTGATTTAATTCATGTGCTTGTGTATGATTTAGTATGTGATTGATGTGTGATTAGTTATTGCCTTGTGCATTGTGTTAATAAAGAATACAGTTTATTTGGTACTCAGCATGACTTAGATTTATTCATAACACATTGTTTCCTCTGTCAATGTCTCCAGGAGGTATCGAGGGCCTGGAGGAGGAGTATGATAGAGCTATAGCTACCAACATAGCCCAGGAGCTGAGGGCTAGTGGCAAGGCAGGTCCTGACCCAGACACCTCCTTAACCAGCGCTGTAAGTAGTCACTCGCTGGGCATTGTTTAGTTTGTATATATTTTGATGTTGTTGTTGCGATCAGGCACAAGTTATGAGTTGTTCACTCTTCAAGCGCTCTAGTAGACCTACAGAGCCATGGCATGCTAGCACTGCAACCTGGGCTTTTGATCTCTAGGCCCTGAATACGGAGACTGGTCATGTTGTGTTGGTTTTTGTTTTGTTTCGTCTGTTTTGTAACTGCGTTTTGACTAAAAGCACCTTAGAGCATACAGGCCCAGCGCCTGATGATGGATTTGTGTGCTCTACAAATGCATATCCAGTATCCAGTATTGCAATACATTGACTTGTATCTCTCCCCCCAGGACCAGACTCCCATGCCGTCAGTGGACACCACGCCGTGTAAGACCCCGACAAGCTCCACGGCCACCAGCGAACCCGTCAGCAAACACGCCATCAAGGTGCGGCTGGCCCAGCTCTCCCTGTCGCACCAAGACTTACCAGACAGGGTTGTTCAGCTTGTACAGGAGATTCTGAAGGAACAGAAAGAACAACCCTCACAAGGTGGCCAGCGAAAGAGCTCCGAACCAGATGCTGGACGGAAAATGTCCTCCTCGGGCCAAGGGGGAGTGTCGAGGGACAAAACTGTTGTCCTGAACATTTGGGACTTTGCCGGTCATGCCGCTTATTACACCACACACCAGGTACTTTTTGATCCTAGCACAAATACTACCCTTGAATTTTTAACATACATGTTTTCTAAGTATACTTTTTACTTCGAATGACTAGTTGATATTTTCATTTTACAATTTACCTTTTTTTTTCTTTTTTATGAAGTGAGCTGTACATAGAAAGAACATTGACATTGAACTTAATTTTATAGTGCATATTTTAAATGTTTAAAAAAAAATTCTTTTAAATATTTGCGTATAATATTCAGTCCTTTTCTTCGTTTCCTACTTACAGGTCTTTCTAACCGAGCGAGCAGTCTACTGTATTGTCTTCAACCTCTGTGACGATCTCACAGCGACACCCACTGAAAAGGTGAAAAACACACTTTTCCTAGAGATTAAGACAAGTGAACATGATGAGAAATTGTTACCATTGTATCAAACAATAACTGTTTCATGACCATCAGCAATTTCAATGAATGAGTTCTGATCAGAAGGGAAAGAAGTTTTTTTTTTTTTTTAAACAAACAGCAAATGCACCTTGTTAGTAGGTTGGTATGAGCGCCGGGGCTATATAAATGTTATCTATTATTATTGTCATTATTATTATTGGTAAAGAGGTGAGACTGGGCACAGAAAGGTGTGTGTGTGTGCATGTATATGTGTGGCACTTTTAACACCAGCATCAGCAACAACAAACTATCAGTGCAGTAGGTTGGAAAATGACTCCTGTTATATTATGATTCCGATTTTTATTGTTAGGCCTAGGCGTTTCACCATCATGAACCTTTTGTCTCTCATCTTCTCCGGTCCTTATCACCTGTTTGATGTTTGCGGCCATACATGAAGATGCGACAATTCGTCTCCACTTTCCTCTGTTTCAACTTGTAATATGTTGTGTTTGCCTTGTCATGCCCATGTTTTATATTCACTTTTAATGTGTATGGCGCTTTGAGCCCATTGAAATGGGGATTCAGCGCATAACAAATAAGCTCCATTATTATTATTATACAGTCTCTGGAGATCCTTTGTTGTATCAGTCCAGAAAGTTTGCTCAGAGGTCCTTATTCATATTATTATCAATTATTCTTTTGACCACAGGGAGGTGCGCGAGGCATGAGCACCCTCCAGTACATGGACTACTGGCTGCGCACCATTCACGCCCACGCTGCGGAGAACACCAAGAGTAAGGTGGACAACTCCACCCTATCTCCCCCCATCCTGATTGTGGGTACGCACAGAGACTCCCTACACGAAGACCCAGCTGTCAGGGCTGAGATGGTAAAAATTATAATAATAATAATACATCGCATCTATGTTGTGCATTTCCATTCACATGAATGCTCAATGCGCATTACAATCAATTAATACAGAATAGACAAGTCACTAAAACATGTACATGTATATAAGATGGCAGTTAAAAGAAATTAAAATCAATCGAATCAAGGTATTTTATTAGGCAGAAAAGCCAAATACATGACAGATTGATACATAATATTATGCTACATATATGCAACCTTACTATCTACACATGCTGTCATACACACACACAAGCACACAAAGGAAAACATATCCATGGGCACACAGATACATACACACACGCTCGCGCACACATACACTCACACATATATACACGCATGCAGAGGTACATAGTAGTGTCAGAAGTCCATGGTCATGTCATCTATGTTTCATTGAGGTATTATGTCTCTGCCCATTGTATATCATGTCTTGATTTTAAAGTGTACAGCGCCTTGAGCTCATGCTAATGGGGATGATGTGCGTTATAAATGAACTCTCTCGTCTTGCCGTCTAGGTGGAGGAGAAGTTTGGCTGTATCCGGGAGTTTGTGCTGGGGAAGCCTTACATACAGCATGTGGTCCTGCCTTTCTATGCTGTGGAGAACAGCTTGGACGACGGACACGATTCACAGGTGCCAATCTCAATATAATATAATAATAGATAGCATTTATATAATGCTTTTCTCAGCTCTACAGCCACTGTTACCCTGAGTTGTATATATATGAACATATAAAAAAACATGCACCAGTTTTTTAAAGAAAGATTTTCATGAATAAAAAGTCATGCTTTTATAACATCTGGTGTGTGTATTTTAATATCCTCAAAGGCATTACAAAGTCACATTGCAAAAGTCCTCTATATATGAGGCTGCAGTCATAATTGGAAGAAGAGAAGAAGAAGAAGACAGACCTGATTCATTCCAGAGCCTTCTTAACATACTAACAAGATCTTTCACTGTCTATAGTCGGTTACCCATTTTACCCCTGGATGGGGTGAAAATATCGTGACAAAGTACGGAGAAGCCAACATGCTGACCACTACACCACCAGATCACATGATATCATAGAGAGCACAGTGGACATTTCTGATACACAAATCTGTATTTACTATTTGTTTTTTTTTCTCTTCCTTATTCAAAGCAAATTATTGATTGACCAAATTACGAGGTGGGATTGAAAAGTTCTCGATGTTTTTTAATAACTGAAAATAGCTTTCACTGTACACTGCTATTATTTTGTGCACACACATTTGGCCATTTTGACTACATGTGCGGGCCAAAATCACTTTTGTAATAATACATACATGTGTGTTGTAAGGCTCCTTCGTCGGCATGTTAAGGCCTCTTGTTAGACCATAGGTTCACATATTTAAAGTAGAGTCTCCAGCTCAGAACCTTGATTCAGACGCTCGTCACACCTCAGGCTTTCATAGTTACAGCAGAGACAAAAATTCAATTTTAACTGGCTTTTGAGTAGAAGCTCATTGGAGATCGCCATGTCATCGCTAAACTAAAGGCCATAAGACGCCTAACCATGTGTAAGCAGTTTTGGGCACAAACGATGTCACAGAGATATGACATTTTGTCAGTGTAAAGTCGAAAGGTTTAAGACGCTGTGTACAAAATTATACCATTGTCCGATTGATACAATTGAAATTATAAGATAACTGAGCGTTGCCATGTGTTATGACGAAAGAGATTTTGAGCTCAAATGACATAATAGATATCTGAAATTTTGTGCAACTATAGTCAAAAGACTGAAATGTATGCATTTGAATTTGTGTCATTCTCCAATCAAATTTTAAAGAGCATAGAGCATCCCTATGACCGTGATCGTGTTTGTACATAAACAATGAATTGTCTTGTCCACATGTTCCAGCTGACCATCTTACGAGAGGCCATAGAGCAAGTGTCCAGTGAGCAGCCCTACATGGGGGAACACATGCCCATCAAGTGGCTACGCTTTGAGCAGGACTTCACACAGCAGGCAGACCTGGGGGTCCAGTTTGCTACCTTTGACCAGGTCTGTGGAGGGCTTTCTCTTCTTCTTCCCAAGCTGATTATTCTGTCACTCTGGGGTGGGATGTGTATGGGGGTGAGAGGGTTTAATTTCGAATTTTGCCCGGACAGAGGCGATGACTAGCCTACTCTTCATCGAATTTCAAACTGCCAAGGGATCTTTATCTGAGAAGACTGGGTGCTCGGTCAGGGGGGCCCGTTTATTTGTTACCTTAGAGTAGGAGGAATTTCATGTATGTCAGAAGCTTGAGTGAAGGCAAGCTGAATGTGCTTGACTGCCAAATTATTAACATCATGAACCTGATCAGGCCTAATGGTCAGAATGCCCACTCCAACAAATTGACAAGAATTTTATTTTTGTAATGATAGCTATGATGATGATTAGGATGATAATGATGATTTCTATTATTTTATTGCTTTTAGGAGTTGTAGTAGTAGTAATAATAAGAAGAATAATTGAGTTTTTTTTTATGCGCTGAATCCCCATTTCAATGGGCTAGTAGCAGTAATATTCATAGGTAATGGCATCATTATTAGGATCACTCACTATCTATACAAATCTTTTATTTTTATTACTATCATTGTCATCGCCATACAACAAATTTTTCTCCTCCCAGGTGTATGAGATAGCTGTCAACCTCAGCATCATTGGGCAGGGGGAAGTGAAGGCACTCCTTCAGTTCTACCACGACTTGGGCATGCTGGTGCACTACGGAAGCCATGGGCCTGGGTTCGGATCCAGCATCCTGGGTGGCACAGTGGTACTCAACCCTCAGTGGCTCATTAACGTGTTCCACAGAGTCGCGGCTGCCACGCCTCCCAAGGAGCAGTGGAACCTGTTGGCAGACAAGTTAGTCGTTTCCCTGTCCCAAGATTATCATTGCATTAAAAGATTTACCGTAAGACATTTTTTATTTTAATGCGCAATTCTCATTTATCCAATTCTCATTTATCCGAAATAGACTTATTGGAAACATCCCACAGGATTCCAACCAAGAAAGACAACTCTGCTTTTAGTTAACTTGTATTGTATTTCATTAGAAAATGTGATTGCATCCCCTTTTTGATTAAAGCAGGCATTGTGTTATTTTGATTAAATTAAAGCAGTTTTTTTTATGCTGTTTTAGCCTCAAAAGTCTTAAACACTTGTGTCTACTGACAGCCACACTTGCTGCATAGTTGCAGCGGCTAGGGTCAGTGCTTATCGGTTATTGAAAATATAATCAACATGTCATCTGTCAGCATCATCGCGGGGGGATAGACTCGATTTGGATTTGAGAGCATTTTCTTATCCAATACGTCCAGTAGTTATGTGTACTCTCAGAGACAGTGCTATGTCTTGACTTTCTAACGCCACTCAGGCTGAAAAGGGGTACCTGACTAGACACAGTGAAAGATCTTGTTTGTTAGTGTTACACTGGTGTGGGTCTTGAACAAACAAAACTGTACCAGTATGCCTCCCAGGAGGTTGGGAAGCCTTTGGAGTGAAACAGGTCTGTCAGGGCAATACTGATTAATGCCTGTGTTAACGCTTTTAGCTTGCTGTAGAGCAGGGTAAAGCATTATATAGATGTTGTCTATTATTATTATTATTATTATTATTATTATTATTATTATTATTATTAAGATGAACTATGATCTACCTCTGAATTGCAAAAGGTGCCAAAAAGACAAATGTTTCTAAAGTTGAATGTATTTCACTTAAAACTCCAAACTTTCAGATAGACCGTTTTACCTTTGTTGGGCACTATGTCAATATTGTATTTTATTGTATTGTATTGTACACTGTATTCATCCACTCTCAGGGAAATTGCATTAGTGTTACGAGCTCCGCTTTTCGCTGAAGCCAACACACAGTCGCCACAGAGCAGCGCCTATCGGCCACTATATTTTTGAGGGGACGAGGGGGTTATGATAGGTTTTAATTTTTGAATCTTGCCCGGACAGCGACCATAAATTGGTCTGCTCTTCATTGATTTTCAAACTGCCAAGGGATCTTTAACGTGCGCAATGTGCACATGGGACCTCCGAGTTTATCTTCCTTATTCGAAAAGACTAGGTGCTCCGTCCCGCCTATCAAGGAGTCCAGGGGCTGGAAAAAACGCTCAAAGTGAGCATCAACTTTGAGCTGGCACATGGTGAGTTCGAACCTGTGACCCCATGGTCGACACCTTGGTGTTGGCTGAACGCTCTACCGACTGTGCTAACACGTCCCGTTTGTACAACCGTTTTACCTTTGTTGCGCACTATATCAATATGTACATGTATCATCATTATTTCCTTCCATCAGATGGACGTTGCTGACAGAGTCTGGTATCCTGGAGGAGAGTTTGCTGCCTGTCATGTGGTCAGAGCTGAGTGGTCAACACCCTTACCTGGTGGCACTACTGGTCAAGATGGACATCATCTCCCCTAGACTGCCCCCTGCAGGACAGGTATGGACTACTCTCCGGAGGTCTTAGTAATAAATACTAAAGTTTATTTCTATAGCGCCTATCCAAAAAGCTCTATAGACATTATGTCTTATGTGTGGTCAGACTAAATGTAATACTTAAACATTATGTCTTATGTGTGGTCAGACTAAATGTAATACTTAAATATTATGTCTTATGTGTGGTCACACTAAATGTAATACTTAAACATTATGTCTTATGTGTGGTCACACTAAATGTAATACTGAAATAGTATGTCTTATGTGTGGTCACACTAAATGTAACACTTATGTAACATTATGTCTTATGTGTGGTCACACTAAATGTAACACTTATGTAACATTATGTCTTATGTGTGGTCACACTAAATGTAATACTTAAACAGTATGTCTTATGTGTGGTCACACTAAATATAA
The DNA here is from genome assembly GCA_031471215.1 of Gastropteron pacificum. NCBI lineage: Eukaryota > Metazoa > Mollusca > Gastropoda > Cephalaspidea > Gastropteridae > Gastropteron > Gastropteron pacificum. The sequence goes on along the minus strand of JAUELK010044907.1, from coordinate 5,306 downwards.
CACTTATGTAACATTATGTCTTATGTGTGGTCACACTAAATGTAATACTTATGTAACATTATGTCTTATGTGTGGTCACACTAAATGTAACACTTATGTAACATTATGTCTTATGTGTGGTCAGACTCATCGCTATCCCACCAAGACGTATTACGTCCCCATGAGGTTTGGTCCATGTAAGGACAAGAAAAAAGTCTACGCACAGACCTTACATGACGCCAAATTCTACATTGACTTCAATGGCTTTCTGCCAGGTGGGTACAGACATTTTTACTAATATTTATGTGTATTTCTTTCTTATACTTCTCAGTGAAATTTGCCGTACTGTTATGAGCTCTACTTTTCACTGAAGCCAACACTCAGATGCCATACAATGTAAAATAGAATACATGCAAAACAAAATAAACTTCAAAAGAAAGTGAAATGCAAAACAAAATAAAATGAAATTCAAAATGAAATAAAATGTATTACAAAAGGTGTGTTAGCACAGTAGGTAGAGCGTTCAGCCAACACCAAGTTGTCGACCTTGGGGTCGTGGGTTCGAGCTCACCCTGTGCCATCTCAAAGTTGGTGTTCACGTTAAAGATCCCTTGGCTGTTTGAAATCGATGAAGAGTAGACCAGTTATGATTGCTGTCTGGGCAAAATTCATAAGTTCAAACCCTATCAAAACCCTCATATATACAATAAAAGAAAATAACCACTGTCTCTGTGTGTGTGGACAGAGTCCCTATTCCACAGACTGCAAGCCCGTCTGATCACCTGGTCCCAGGACCAAGATCCCTTGGCAGTTTGAAATATATACAATGAGAGAAAATAAACACTGTCTCTGTGTGTGTCTGTGTGTGTGGACAGAGTCCCTATTCCACAGACTGCAAGCCCGTCTGATCACCTGGTCCCAGGACCACGGGTGTCGGGACATGTACCTGGCTCGGGGGATGGCTCGAGTCTTTGTGGACCCCGACCACGACCTTTTGATGGAGATGGCGCCCGCACACCTGCACAGGATCAAGGTATGATAATAATAAGAGCATTTGTAATGCGCTTTCCCTGGATAGCTCAAAGCGCTACACAAGAGGTTAAAATGCATTTATGTGTGATGGTAATAGATTATAGATAATAAAAGATAGCATTTAAGTAACGATTTTCCCCGCTCTCTACAGCAAGCTCAAAGCGCTTTACAGCCAGTATTACCCCGGCAGACCTGATTCATTCCTGAGCCTTTTGAACCTCCTATAATATAATACATCAGAGGGTGCAGGGAGTACCAATTAATTGTATACAATTTATCCTTAAGTAAAGAAATTTAAAATATGCACACTTACTTTGAGGAAAAAATTTCGTCTCCTGCGCGCCTTTTACCCATCCTGTCCTGCCGTATTCCTCCTCAGATCCTGGTGATGCAAGTGAAAGACAAAGAAGCAACGTCCTCTAAAAGAAACACATCACCCTCAGTAGAAGCGGTAGCTATGGTGAGAAAATATTTCTTTCTTTTTGTTGTTCTTTGAAACTACATACAAATACTATAATACCAAATCGTTTCCTAGAACATAGAGCAAAGACAACAAAGGGAATGATCACCAAAATTACAGGAGACATAAAATCATCCTTTTGGAAACAAGTGGTTAAAGTTTGGATTAATAACAGGGAATCAAACAATCAAACAAGTTGTCATGTATACCTGTGGCACAATCAAGACACTACGTTCAAAGGTAAATGAGGAAAGTGTGCAACTTCATTCGAGAGGCACTTAAGGGCTGACAACCAGCTCTCAGCACAGGGGACTAGAACACAACAACAACATGTTCTTTTAAGCCATTCAGTACTTACCTTTTAGCCGGCCTGTTAGGCTTAGGACTGTTACTGCTGTAACCTGCATACAGTGCTTTCAGTATTGTGTCATTTTAAATGACTAATTAATTGCTGAACCTGTACCCAGCAATAGGCAGTTAAAGATCTAAGAACATCACACAAATATTAGGTCTCTCGAATGAAAGATATCTCAGATGGAATATAGTACTCTATTTTATTTTTAAGATAAATGGTATTTTGCTGCATATTTTGGCAAAAACACAATGCCTCCAATTGCTATTATGCAACTGTTGCACTTACTTTCTGTGACATGCGTGACTGTTTCTTTTGATATTGTGTGTTCTATGCAATGTCTTCCCTACATAAACTGTGTGTGATATTTTTGTTGTTGTTGTGTACCCTGCCTTGAGCTCTGTTTTTTCAGGGGAGTGGGTGACTGATATGAATAAACTTCATCATTGGCCTATTATGATTACATTCATTCTGTAGGTGCGTAACTTCCTGGAAACTTGTCTGGTAGACCTAAGATATGAATAAACTTCATCACAAGCCTACTACTATTATTACATTCTGTAGGTGCGTAACTTCCTGGAAACTTGTCTGGTTGACCTGAGATATGAATAAACTTCATCATTAGCCTACTACTATTATTACATTCTGTAGGTACGTAACTTCCTGGAAACTTGTCTGGTAGACCTGAGATATGAATAAACTTCATCACAAGCCTACTACTATTATTATTACATTCTGTAGGTGCGTAACTTCTTGGAAACTTGTCTGGTAGACCTGAGATATGAATAAACTTCACCACAAGCCTACTACTATTATTACATTCTGTAGGTTCGTAACTTCCTGGAAACCTGTTTGGTAGACCTGAGATATGAATAAACTTCATCATTAGCCTACTACTATTATTACATTCTGTAGGTGCGTAACTTCCTGGAAACTTGTCTGGTAGACCTGAGATATGAATAAACTTCATCACAAGCCTGCTACTATTATTACATTCTGTAGGTTCGTAACTTCCTGGAAACCTGTCTGGTAGACCTGAGATCTCTGTGGATGAAGCGTCTGGCCTACCAGGTGTGCTTCCAGTGTCCCTGTGACAAGAAGTGTGTACAGCACGGCATGGAGGCGTGTACCTCTGAGGAGTGTGCTCACTTCCTTGATCTGGACCAGTGCCTGACCAACCAGGTGGGTTGTTCTTCTTCTTCTTCTTCTTCTTCCAGTAAGTTGGATCACTCAAACTTGAGTAGTACTCCAACGCACATGATTAACATTTGCGACTCAGCCTTTCAACCCCTAGAGTAAGTTATGTGCAGTGTTATTTTTCTTTCTTTCTATTCTTTGTCTTTCTATTATTTTGTTGTATTTTGTTTTGTTTTGTTGTGGTTTCATTTCTATATTCTTGTCTTCTCTTTTCAATTAAAAGAAAATATTGTTTATTTTCTCATTGTTTCTTTCTCAAATTTCTTTTCTGAACTCTTTACTGTCAAAATGGTCTGCTATGTTAGAATTGTGTCCAATGCTAAATAAGATGCTCTTCATTCATTTTTTTCTTATTTATGTGCCTGCCTGGGAATAGGGTGGAAAAGAAGGAACATTGACTTTCTGAGGTTCCAATTGTTTCTGAAACTACAGGATCTGCCACATGTCAAATATCACTATTAGTTATTTTTTAACGCATTTTTGAATGTGTCAACCTGGAAAAACAGTAACTGAGAAAAACAACCTTTGAGAGGCCGTATCTCATAATGGCAAAGTGTGCCAATCACGCATTTTCCCAGGCAGTCACACATTTTGTAACCAGACAGCATTTTTACGTCAGCATTGTCTTTTATTTTTAAAGAACAATTTTGAGAGGAGTTTTCTTCCAGCCTTAAAGAGTTAACCATGGATGTCTGAAGAAGAAGAGTGTTTATTTGAACACTCTCAGGGGCAGCCATGTCAATTATTTATTTTTCTCCCTAGGTTGTTTGCTGTGAACATCGAAGGGTTAAGACAGACTGCTTCAAGAAATGGTTCCCCACCATCCACTCTCAAGGTTTGGAGTGTTGCATTGTTTGCCTGTTAAATTATACATTTTCTTTAATCCAGAAATGTTAAGATCCTCACACTCTTTGTAACAGTTCAAGTCAAGTCAAGATATTGTTATGATTGTTGGCTAATATCGGATAACTGATCCGGGAATTACCTGCTAGCCACTCCAAGGCACAAACTGAAGCAGACAGAGAAATAAAGCATTCTTTGTTGGAGGCCCAAGATTGTGGAACACCCTGAACAGCAGCACAAGATCTTCCACAGACATCGTAGAGTTCAGGAGAAGATTGAAGACTGAACTCTCCGGGGGCCGTTTTTGTTCTCTAGGCCCTGAATACAGAGACTGGCCATGTTGTGTTGTTTTTGGTTTTCGTCTGTTTTGGGACTGTGTCTTGTCTAAAACCACCTTAGACCATACAGGCCCAGCGCCTGATGATGGATTTGTGCACTTTACAAATGCATATCCAGTATCCAGTAACTGACTTCTGTACCAAGTGGTTTTTGTGACTAAACTCAACCGCATTTATTGAAGTTATCCTATTTTCGGAATAATTTTTTGAATAGTTCAAACTTTTTGTGTTAATCTTGTGCCATGAGATTCAACATACATACTTGCTTTATCTTCTGTTGGAAAATTATGTTTTAATAATAATAAGAAGTTTATTTATAAACCACCCACTCCCCTGAAATACAGAGCTCAAGGTGGGGTACACTTTAAAAACATATTTCACACAATGTACACAGGAATGTATTACAATGTACAACACAAACTATTTAGAGTTTACCACAATAATAATAAGAACAATACATTTTGTATTCTAGTTGAAGTACTTGCGTATTAAATACGATTTTAGATCGGATTTAAATTTAGATTCACTGACAATTTCCCTCAAAGACTTTGGTAAAGAATTCCAAACAGTTGGTCCAAAATGTGTAAAAGATCTTTCTGCAAATTTTTTACCTCCTTTTTTAGGAACTCTAAGTAAAAGTTGATCTTCTGAACTGAGCGAAAGCGATGATTCGATTCGTATCGGTGTATAAGGTCGCTTAGATAAGAGGGGTCTGTTAAGTTACTATAGAGGGAATTGAAGTATTCTAAAATCTGCTTTGTCCATTCACAACACATTGTTTTACCCCCAAACATGTCTCCCTATCTGTCCCACAGAGTTGAAGGAGCCCATCCTCGCCCCAGTGAGCATTGAGCAGGGACGAGGTAACATAGAGCGTCATGTGCCAAACCTACCTGGATGGCTGAAAGGTGCGGCCAAACTGCTCAATGGCACGCCGGAGAACCAAGGGTGGCTGGCTCTGGCAAAACTCATGGGTCAGTCTACGCAATACTACTACTTTGAACACGGTTTCTTTTTGGTTTTAGAAGAAGTCGAGTCTGAATCTGTTGGTGGTTCTCTAAGGTACTCTGAACTTAATAAACAGGGAGGTGGGGGGGGGGGGGGG
>JAUELK010044796.1:1775-13221 GCA_031471215.1 Gastropteron pacificum | reverse complement strand
TACTACTACTACTACTACTACTACTACTACTACTACTACTACTACTACTACTACTACTATTACTACTACTACTACTAATAATAATAATAATACCACTACTACTACTACTCTACTACTACTAATACCACTACTACTACTACTACTACTACTACTACTACTACTACCACTACTAGCCCTACTACTACTAATACTACAACTAATACTAATAATACTACTAATCTAGTGCTGCTACTAATCTACTTGCGATTCGGCTCTGCGGCCCTTTTCGGGAGCCGTCGACAGCCGACCCAGTAGAGGGCGTAGCGAACATTTCACAATCGTTTATAGTTACCAACATGGCGGAAGACGGGTCCAAACCCGAAAGCCAGTTTGTTTTCATCCCTTGAAAACTAATGTTTCTCTTTATTTCTGCTAAATTAAAGTAATTTAGACTAGAATATTATCTGAACATAGATATAAGAACAAAGTAGAAGGTAAATAGCACAATGGCAAGCTCATTAAAAGGAAACTTGGGCTTGAAAAGCAGCCGTGAGTATAGATCTCTACTTTACTTTACTTGATTACTTACATTACATTCAATCACATAAACAACGACACTACGATTTGTTCTCGAATCTAGACTCTATCGGCCTTCTGAACGCATTAGCTGACAATGTATAGATCTAGAGCTAGAGATCTAGGTTACTTCTTAACCAAGAAGACAGTTTTTACTTAAGAACCATACAAAATAAATGTTAAAAAAAGCAACTATAACTATAAACATTGCAGAGGATTTTTAACCTACCTGACATTGTTTGGAATAAGGATGAGATTAAAGGAAATCAATGCTCTAAGGCTCTAAATCAAAATTGTATTGATCATTTTTTAGAAATGGGTCTAGAGAAAACAAAGAACAAACCAACAAGAAGGAAGACATCAATACTTGAACTGTTCTTAACGAATAATACTGACATCCTAAATATTAAAACAATCCCTAGTTTTGGAGACCATGAATCAGCTTTACTTTTAGAAACAAAAATTGTTGTACAAAGACCCAACCCTCAACATAGGAAAATAAATCTTTGGAGTAAAGCAAACATAGAGAGCCTAAACAAAATTGTACAAAACTTTGCCAATCTTTTCAAGAAACATTCAGTTGGTGGGGGCAATGTTGAAGAACTGTGGAATTGCATTACAAATAATATTGATACCATCATTGATGACAACGGTCCATCTAAAATAATGCCTACTAACTGGAATAAACCATGGATTAACAGTAAAACTAAAGAACTCATCAGACAAAAGAAAAGATGGTATTAAAAACTATGTAGAGTAAGACGAAAGTATGATGAAATGTAGAAGAGAACATAACAAGTACATATGATGACTTTGAAGATGACAAGAACAACAAGAAACTCTTCTCATACATTGAAACCAAAAGTAATGGCAGACCGAATATTTTTGAATTTAAAGACAAAGCAGGAAAAATTCACCAAACCCAGAGAAAAAGCAGAAATGTTATAACAAGCAGTTTTGTTCTGTATTTTCAGTGCAATGATAAGAGAAATGTAGGCTACTAAGGAATAAATGTCATCAAAATCATGAGTTGCATGCACCATTCTTTTTTCAACCCCCAGCTCTGGCCCCAACATCATCCAAGTTGACTACACAGTATATTGTCTTGGATCACATGACCAACCATTTCAAAAAAATATCCAAAGCCAAATGTGAGTGTCTGATTCTAATCCTGTACTTTTTACAAATGAGAATGGAAAAATGTAGAGATCTAGAGACTAGAGGCCTTCAACTTTAGAAGACCCAACTAATTGCGCATTGTTTTCATTTGTTGGTCTAATGCTTCTTTTTCTTTTATGAAAGATTTTGAGGGCTGCATGGTTAACTTGTTGGATTGTATCGCTTGGTCTCCAAGTTGGCAACTTGGTTTTGAAACCCATCTAGAGACTCTCGACATGGTTTGTGTGGGTAGAGTTATACCCAACTCTTTAACTTTTAAACTTTAAACTCTAACTTAAATTTTTCTTTACATGTTTATTTGTCATGGAAATGGGGGGATAGATCTTAATGAGGTGATGCTGTGTATGTAAAAAGTTATTTTTCTCACTCACACACTGTTGCTGTAGAAAAATGAACATAAACTCTTTCTGTGTATCAAATAGTACACTCATATTGTTTCTAACTGATCCGTCATGATGATGACATTGTCTTTTTCCAGCGGCCATTGACAACAAACCACCGAAAAGCTTGCAGACCAGTCAAAAATGTAAGCACAAATTATCTCAGGCTTGTAGTCTCAAGACAGTCACACAAACTTTTGAACTTCTAGTTCTGCAAAATTGTGTTGTTGTCCTGAATCTTAGGCAATGATTTCACCTCTATAATTAGTCAGTGAAGAACTCTAACATCCCTTTCAATTTTCCTACAGTGTAAGACAGTGAGTCATTCAGCTTTATTTTACGAGTGATATGAAAAAAGAATAAGTATCAGGGTAAGCCTAAAGATAATAAAAAGGTTGTATTGTTAAGACTTTATAAACTTCTTAAGATTCTTTGAAAATCAATAGCATGTATTAAACAGACTTTCATTTTTTGTCCCACAATGCAGTGAGAGACCGGCGAAATAGAACCCGCATCATGAAAAGTCCTCGTGGCCAAGCTGAGTTTTCTATGAAGGATGACGAGCTGCACCAGCAGTACCAGGACATTCTTAATGTTAGTAAACTTGGATTTTACACCCATATGTCTACCCATGAATTTACTGGAAGAAATTATTATTCCTGACATATTAAGCAGAATGTTTACACAACACATATAGATTATGAAAGTGCTATTGTTGCTCTTGCTGCCCTTTGTTCCACAAGGAATCAAGAGGTATAAGTCAAGCCATTGTTGCTCTTGTTATTGTATTAGGAATAAAAAGCTCTATGTATTGGTCATGTTGGTTATCAATGAACATTCTTACTCCTTAATCTTATAATAAGGTAGTCAAATACATCTCTCTCAAAGAAAGGAAAATGCTATAATACTTGTATTTTGTAGCAATTTTGAACATGTATCATTGCATTTTTCGTTTCATTCGTTATTGTCATATTTTCATTGTGTGTAATACTCATTCTTATCAAGTCTTGTATTCTCCTTTCATACCAGGATGAGCCTGAGGATGATGAGGACAGATTGGTTCACTCTATCATGCGCTCAACCCTCAAACCTCAGGGCAGTAACAATGCTACACATGGATCGCATTCAGAAAACACATATGAAACAGACCAGAGGAGACATGGGGATGCATCACATGCTTTCAGTGAAGATCAAAATGGATACCTAGCTCGTCCATCGTCAGCTCGATCCTGCTATTCCACTCGGTCGGTCACCAATGTCAGTGGAAGAACTCCTATGACCCATGACACAAATAGAATCACATACAAGGGAGACATACTGCAAACCCACTCGCACAGGTTCACAGAAGCAGGACCTTTCACGCCCAGAACCAACAAAGTCAAAGCAGAGTCCAGGCTGAAATCTTCTGCCTGTTACAACGCTCCGCGGCCAAAGAGTGCTAACAAAGAAATGAGAGTAAATGCCGAACCTAGGCCTAGAGCCCCACCTCGGGAACAAAGATCTCTGGATGCTGTCAACTCAGATACCAATTTACAGAATGGTTTGGAGACAGGTCCCTTGTCAGAGTCCATGCTGATGGACATGTCTCTCCGCAGCCGTGACGACCACTCCAACAGGGACGACCATGAAGTGCCTCGTCTGGACATCTCTGTGGACAAGGACCACATCAACTGGCTGCAGGAACAGGCCAGCAAGGCTAAAGTCAGGGCCAGAAGTGGAGCCAAGTTACATGTGACAGAGGAGGCCATCCCTGAAGAAACTTCATCCTTAAGTCATTCTGGCGACTTGAACCGCTCAGTCAAAATGGAATCCCTGAAGAAGTAATATATTATGTTTCCATTCTTTCTATCATTCTCAATTACTCTTGATTAGGGCTTACAGAGTTGAACATGGTTTTCTTGTTTTATGTTCAATGAGTGTATCCTCAATCTTTCCAACATTTCTTTGACTAGAAGTGATTGACAGGAAATGGTGCATAGACAGTCCATTAAAGTGTAACACCTGTTTAAATTTAAAAGTACCAAACAAATTATAAATTCATTGACAAACATTGATCATGTGCATGTCAAGCAGATGATAGTTCTTGTTACAATTATCTCAAAGTAGACAATCAGTTAGAGAAGAAAATAGAAGGACAAAGTCAATGGTTGAAATCAAAGTGATCACTAGTTCCTCTGAGAGTTTTACTTTATTTACACTGTCTAAACACCATCTCATTGCATTACCTATGAGTGTTTTTCCTTTTGAGTAGTTTGCTATTTACCTGTATATCTCTATTACTAAATAGATTTTCAAAACTAGTCTCTCATTTATTTGTTTACTGTTTTTGCTTCTTCAAAATGATACTTGTATTTTTGTTCCATATCACTACTGTGTGTATTTCCTTTAGTGAGACTAAGAAAAAACCTGGTGCTGCTACAGAATTTTCTGGACAGATTGAAGAGGAAGCCTGAATTTTAAAGACTGATTAGTGCATGTACATGAGATTGTCATACCAAAGATATAGCTGTGCAGCTCAAGTCCTTGAAACTTCACTAGCAAAGTTGTATTTTCCCCTTAACTTCTTAACTTCTCGTAGCTTTCACTCCTGTGAACCTTTCCTTTGTGTGGTATACTTTTCACATTGTGTCCTTTGTTTGGTCATATTCAATATCTTTCCATTCCTCACTGTGCCTAACAGGACATGTTTTCAAGATGTTTTAAGGATAACCTTTTTCTATTAAGTTGACATTGATGTCTACTTCATACTTGCTCTTTCAGTTCAGCCTTTTGAGTTTTCATGATTTTGTTGTTGCCATAAGAGTCAAACAACAATGGTACTTATGCGTTTGTAAAACGCTTTCTTTCTTTGTTTCATTACACTACAAGGGTATTTTTTGCATTTAAAAGACTTGATACTGTCATTCACCTTTCAAGTTTTTTTCCAAGATCTAATAGTAAACAGTGTGTTGTACACTATTGGAAGTAATGTCATACATATCGTTTTCTTACCCTTTTTTTTCTTGTTCTTTTTTTACAGAAACCTTTCAGTCACCTTTTGATCTGCATTTTTCAACTTTCTGTTCACCATTTTTCTTTTTTTTTCTTTAGGCTGTCCAAAAAGCTGTGAGTTTGGGTTTGTCACAGTAAATATCTCTTACAGAAATATCAGTTCTATTACTGCTTAATAGCATGCTGTCACTTCTCTGAAACTGTCTGCTTCCTTTCATGTGTCCACAATACAGCATGATTTCAATACATGAAAACTTGAATGTTTAGAATATGGTTATTGATAGTAATCCATGGTGGTTCTGTTCATGTTCAGCATACTCACATAATGTCTGTTAGTGCCTGTACATGTACATAACATTTTGTATTGCTTACTCACTAATCATTAACAATAGAAGGTATATGGCTGCTTGTATTATAATCTTGTTGACTCACACAAAGTCTTGAGCAGGAACATTGTTGTCAGTCCTCATAACACTCCGACAGTATGGTCTATGGCCTCGTCCACTTCATGCATCTCGTGGATCAGCCAGCGTTTACTGGAGGAGTGAGTGTGTTACAGCTTCTCTCATTTATTTGAGTTCACAGAGAGAAAAATTGACCTTTTTGCCAACATTCTTACATTCAATTTTAAAAAGTCATTCACACCTTTCATATTGATGAACTTTAACTTATTTGTTCTGTTCCTCGTTGATTCAAGGTTTCATCAATTTAGCATTGGTTTGTAGTCCCACCGTGTATCTAGATTTTATGGAGATATCATGAATGCATCATCCATCAAGCCAAATTATTATGATTTTTCACATCAACCAAAAGCTCAGATGGCTCTGGCATTTATCATAGCACTCTCCGCTGTCAAGTTATGGCGTAAGTCTTTCTTTCCTGAACCTTTGCCTTGCACGCTTCACTCTTGAAAGGCCCACCTTTTATTCAATCTGATTGTATTATTATGGATGAAAAAATTCAACTGAAACCAGCAAACAGAACTCTTCAAATGAACTAATATGTGTACTAATGCATTTAAATGTAACCATACCTTTTTATCTACAATAATGACTCTTCTCATTTGAAGTGAATTTTGAGCTTCCTCACTATCTGTGGCTTGTAGAATCTGATTGCTTGTTCTCCTTACATTTCTTTCTTTTTCTGATCAAGTTGTAGCCTGTATAAAGAGCTGCTCTATTAATCAGAACTCATGGATGTGAGATTGCACTTGTTTTCATTAAAGAGCACAGTTTAGAGTCGGTGTGTTAGATGATATACAGTGTAATGTAAATATCACTTCGTATATACAAAGTTTGTGATGTTCTCATCATTTTAGTCTGTGACTTTGCCCCCCAAATATCTATGCATTTGTGTTAGCGGACCTACAAACTGTTTTTGTATTGCATTTGGCTTTTGCTTCATTTTCATTCTGCTTTACTGCTTATCTTTCTCACATTTTGCTTTATTTCACATTCCTTTTTGTGTCAATAATTAAATGGATATCTATACAAGTCAACTGTTCTTGAACTTTGTTTATTCCTAAATTCATGGTTTATATTCACTGGCTGAGCTGGAATAATAGAACAGAATTGACTCCATCTCCTAACAAAGGAAGTATCTAAATGGCATGTTAACTCCTAAGTTGTCGTTAACGAAAAGATTGGATTTGTATAGAGTGCAAAGAACACAGGCTAGAAAGGGAAGTGAGAATAATTGTGGCTACTTTTGAAAAAAGAATATTGACTACAGTAGCAAACATCATCTAATCTGTCATGGATAAATCATGATAGTGTTTTTACCTGAAGATATATTAAGGCAACAAATCATTTTTTTGGTGTAGACTTATTACTTTCAATTTCAACTAACCCTTAATCAGATTCTGATAACGCCTACTGACCACATTTGGTAAACCTGGTGGCCATTTTGTCATTGTGTTTCCGCCCAACAGAGAGGAGGAGCAGAAATATCTGGCCTTTGCCCAAGAGGTCACTGACGATGTTTTAGCAAGAGGCATCAGCTCCGAAAGGTAAGGCATTAGTTTAGGGTTACCATAGATGTTTCACTACAGCTTTTGTATTAAAGGAGAATAGGAAGAAAAGAAAGAAGAATAATTTTAAGTACCGTTTTTGGATTTCTCCCCAAGTGCTTTGATGTTGAATTGTTGATGATGCACATGTCACTTTGTATACATTTTATTTAATAGATTATTTCACAAGTCACATAAGGAGTTACATGTTCATGTAGAGTGCTTCCTCTGAAACTGTTGCTTAGCTTGTTCATTGATTTCAATATTTCATGAGAGCTTATGTTAAAAAGGCTTATGCTGTGCAAATTCCTACAAATATTTCTGTATGAAATATAACTTTTTATGGTCTTGTTTTACACACTAAAATCCTGTTCTTCACAGAGTCATGCAAAGAATATTTGAGAGCCACCTAGAACGGAGGAAGGACCTGGATGAGGTAATGATCGTATGGTATTCATTGTCATTGTGAAGTGACAGGCTTATGGTCAAGGAGAAACACCTATTATGGCGGCATAAGAAAAGTTGTTTAATATAGCTGGGTTTTCGTTTGTTTAATTTTTCTCTTGTACTTGGAGAAAAGAGGCAGACTAAAGGCTCTTTTTTTAAGCTACAGCTAAATTCTTCATCTAAACTTATTATTCATTGCTCTTTTATTTTTTTCAGAGCATCCACTTAATAAAAAAAAATTGATGTTCAAAGTTGCCTGTAATCTAATGTATATCATATTTTTTCTTGACTCACTTGATTTTTTAATCTCAAATAATCACACTCTTTTCACAGACAAGAATGAGGAAAGTTATCAAAGACTTGCGAGCTGACCTGGGACTCCGAGACCAAATCTCTGAACATGGATCAAGCCAGAACTACAACAACAGCAACCTGCGACCCAGCAGTTCTGGCAAGTCTGATACTGGCTCAGTTCAACGCACTATCAGTGAGAGGTCCTACAAGGAGGACAAGATGCAGAGCAATGGACCCACCAGTAGTGGAGGGGAAGAGGCTTTAACAAGTCACACAGACATGAGTGCAACCATGGAATCCACCTCCACCATGAGGTTTGCTGGCACCAGAGAGATGTTCAGCACCATCAACTCTGAGGCATCCAGAGAGGAGAGGGAGGCAGCGCTTGGGGAGACTTTGTCGGGAGATGTTGGTGAGCTGACGTCCACCCAAGCTTTGAGGCAGTACCAGATGACGCTGACGGCTCAGGAGGCTGGTGGGGCCGAGGCCACAGACAGTATGGCTGGGTCTGTAGCCAACGGAGGCGACACCTTATCTGAGAAATCACAAAAACTACTTGAGCGACCTGCTACAGGTGAGAGAAGAGACGCAGATGAGGAAGAACTGAGAGGAAGTGATACATCAAGCTTCAAGACAGCAAGCTTGAATGGAAGTAAAGGTGCAGACTCAAAAGTGAGGTCTCGCAGGAGGGAGCGACTGAAGAAGACTCGTGCCACTGAGGGGTATTCTAGTGGGAACTCTATGCCAGGCTCATCTGACACTCTGAGAGGCCAGTCCAGTGAGGATGTGCTCAGCAGTAGCCAGAGGACCACCACAAACGGGCGAGGACCTGAAGACATGGCTGCCTCAGACACAGCTTCTGGTCGTAGAGAATTCAGTACCCGCGAGGCCACAGATGACGCAGCCTCAGTGAAGAGTTCCGCCTCCAGCCGGCCTGTGGCTAAGCCGAGAGCTAGACCCAGAGCTGAGCCATCTGTAGAGGAGAGAGGTTCAGAGGCTGCCAGTGTGCAAGAGGAGGAGATGGACTCTGCTAGCAGGTCTGGTAATGATACTGTAGCTGATAGCTCAATCAAGCAAACTGCAGAAGAGGAGGCTGATGAGGAGTATGAGGATGATTACGATGCTGATGAAGATGATGGACAAGAAGTCTCAACTCATAGAACATCTGATGACGATTTTTAAAGCGAAAGAAGTTTTGTTCCCAACATAACGAATCAACCGTCCACCGTCCATTCATTGTATTTAAGGTTAACAAACCAGTTATGTATGCAAATATACTTTGTTTCCCCTGTACTACCTGTTGTTATACTTTTAGCTGAAACTGAGAGCAAATACACCATACATGTGTGAACTGACTTACTGCAGTATTATCGTGATGAACATATCTATTTTCTTACTTTTAAGATTAGCAATGTCAATTTCAAAAAGTTCCTTAACTCATTCACAACATAATTTGTTATGCCTGTGGATGTAATTTTTACATTGGCCTTCTTTTGCGAAAACATCATGTGCCGATATATTGGTGCTTCATCCTCAAGCACTAGATCTAACGCCGATATATCAGCGGGCCATCGTGAATGAGTTAATAATGAAGCTGACGACAATCTTATTATGGAATCTTGTTAGAGCAGAATGGACTCACCAGTACTGTAATTATCTATCAACTTCCGTAAGTAAGAGTAAGAACGTGTACTTAGTACAGATTAAAATTGTATCTCAAGCCTACCTCAGTTTGATGGCCTTAACTTAGCCCTATTATGTGAAAGTCCCAAGTTCAATCAATCAGTGAAAAGGGAAATGTATCTGTACAATGTGTATTTCAGTGTAAATGGTGCTCTGAAGATTCACTTTCAAACTGGTGGCAGTGCTGTTCTTTGTAAAATACCCATTACAATCTGAGAGATCACCCCACACTCATGGCTCGGTTCATGAGTTGTAATATATTGTAGAAACTTCTTAGATTTGGTTGAGGTATTTTCCTTTTCTTCAGATCTGATAACACTGTATCATACTTATACACCATTTACTTTTTTCTGTATCTGGGATAATGACAGTATATACATTCTTCATTCATATCTACCCACATTTCATGAAATTATGACATCCTTTCATAAAGCGATCAAAATTGTTATTGTTACCTTGTGTTGAAAAAAACCCTGTCCATCTTCACTTTTTGATCTCATTACTATGCAAACTTTGTGTGTGCCCAAACGTCTTTACTTTAACAGTGATGCTGCTGAGACATGGTGTGTGTTAAAAGCCTTCATTCATGAGTCACACATTTAACATATCAAACTTGGTACAGATAAAACAGTTCATGTCATCTGTATCTTTTTTCATAACATAGAAAAACATACCACCTGTATCAACAAGCTTTTGAATTTGTATGAATCTGTACAGTGTTGTAGAAATAGTGATAATACAGTAGAAATAGTCTTCTATATTTCAAAACAATATGAAAAATAAATCGAATGGTTTATAGAGTATGTAGAAGCAATATCACTTTGAATATAATGATAATTGTCCTTAAAAATTGATGATAGCTTTTCAATTTCATGCATTGCATACACTGCACGCATTGACTGTACAATGTCATGTCGTTTGTGAGGACTAGCTGACTCTTTGCTGCATTGATTTGAACATTATTGTGTCACATTCTCGTTGTCTCTGCAGTATTGTTTTACCATTTTGCCTGTTTGTGATATTCTGCTGTCAAATCTTCATTGTAGATTCCTTTGCTTGAATCCAAGATCAAGCAGACAAACTTTGACTTCACTTACGTTCATTAATGAGAATTGAATATGGAATGAGAAATACAATATATTATATTAAGCTTTCTAGCCAGGTGACTTAAATTTGCTAAGACTTAAATTGTAACTTATGTCATTAAATGAATACTTCAATCCTATATGCTGACATACATGTGTGTGGGTTCATCATATACACATAGCAATATAAAAGCTTTTGTTTAAAATGAAATTTCTTTGCAAAACTAACAAAGCTAGTAAAGTTTCAACTCTACTGTACATGTTTGGCCTATCTTTGTTGAACATGTAGTATAGTGTACCTGGTAGCCTTGATAGAACAATAACAAGTTGTTACCTTCTTACCCCACTCATTCTGTTTATGCATCATTATGGTATGATACAATAATTTATTCATTTTATGATGTTTGAGTGCACAACCAACTCTTAATTCCACAAGTGCCCATCTGTGATTTTTTTTAAAAAGGGGCACACGTTTTGTGTGAGACTGAAATCAAAACAAGTTGTGTCTGCTTCACAAAAAAGATTAAAACATGCTCAAATCAATCAATTTGTTGTTGTTCTTCGGCTTCGTAGTTTGGTAGAAACAATGTTTATCTCATTTATATAGCGCATTTTCTCTCTTTTCCCGAATGCGCTTTGCAGCATATTACTACCCTGGACAGACGTGCTTAATTCCGAAGCCATTTCAACCTCTTTGGAGGCATACTGGTAGCTAGTGCTGCCTGGGTGGCGCCCATGCCCCAACATAGTAACCAGATCTTTCACTGTCTATAGTCGCTTACCCTTTTTGCACCTGGGTTCTAATACTTGTATTTTAAATAAGG
>JAUELK010044685.1:0-13229 GCA_031471215.1 Gastropteron pacificum | reverse complement strand
TCTCTCTCTCTCTCTCTCTCTCTCTCTCTCTCTCTCTCTCTCTCTCTCTCTCTCTCTCTCTCCCTCTCCCCCCTCTCCATTTCTTTCTTTTTCTTTTTTTCTGTTCTTCTCAGCCACAGCCGAAAACAAAGCAGTACATTTACTAAAAACAAAAAGCAAGACGTACCGAACAGTTACGTGTACAAGTAGACCTATCTACCCTTGAAGCTATACTTCTGTTGCACAATACAAGGATGGCTGCCGGGTTGTTGTTGTTTTGTTTGTTTTTAGGAGGAAGAGAATACAATACTGTACCGATGTTGCCAGTATCGTCGAAATGTCCAAGCGGAAGACAACGACTGGGCTCGTTAGCACAGTAGATAGAGCGTTCAGACAACACCAAGGTGTCGACCATGGGGTCGCAGGTTCGAACTCATCCTGTGCCAGCTCAAAGTTGGTGTTCACTTTGAGTGTTTTTTCAGCCCCAAATAACGGTTGATAGTAACGTTTTGAGAAGAGATCCAGCACCGGTACTCTCGGTCTCATTAAACACTGTGCTATGATTAGATGGGACGTTCTTTCGCTTTCCACTCGAAATTTCAGTAATTATGCAACGTTTGCATAATGTGTCTAAGTGTTACATGTATTAACAAGCAGTTGGATTTGAATATGTTCGTATTTTCTTCGTTACTATCGTGAATTGGCAGCACTCCTTATAACTGAAGTAGTGGATCAAACACTCACACACACCCCTTGCCTATGCAGCATATGCTTGAACAATGTTTGATCTATAAATGAAAGAGAAACGAAAAGTCTAAAATCAGCATCTTTATAATATACTAGCTGCGTTACCCGGCATTGCTTGGGGGAGGGGGGGGGGGGGGTTACTGTAAATATGATTTTATGATGCATACAAACTCTAAAAACACAAAGAAATAACACTGAAACGGCTGAAATATTGAAACAGTGATACTGCGGACATCTATCACTTTCCCGCTCTCCTGGCGGACATCTGCATATCGCAGCAATCGTCAATAGGCGATGGAATGTAAATTGGATAAAAGAACGCCCCATCCCTTTTGTGCACTAACTTGTTTCCTTTTAAATAGGATTTTGTTAATGCTAGACACTGTGTTTTGCCGATGGCTACTCCTCTTGGGTAACTCAGACACCTTTTTCGTTTTGTTTGTTTGGCTGTTTGTTTCCGGGTCGTCCGGTGGTAAGGTAGGGGGTGCGGCATGTTTTATTCAACAATACGCAATGTCAGGTAGTCTATGCATAATGGATCATGGGGTTGCAGGCTCGCACCTTGATCGAGTCGCACTCAAGACTGTTTTGTTTTGTTTTATCTTGTTTTTAAGTTGTTAAGTTGTTGTTTTTAATTATCAGGCACTAGGTTTGAGTTATTCACTCTTCAAGTGGTTTAGCAGCCTAGCTCTGCAACCTGGGACCAGAGGAGTTTATACCTGGCGCCTTATTAATGCAATTGTGCAATGCAGTCACAGATAACTGCTATACATGACGTATTATGCAACACAGCCTTCCTTCAGATGAAACTGTCCATATTGATACCCGTACATCATTGAGCCATGAACATGTAATAAGAAAGGACGTTTTCCACATGAAACACAAATCACAGACAGTATGTTGCATCATGCTCTGTAGCCCTGAGGCTTGAACTTTAGTGAAATAATTAACATATGTCACCACAACATTACACTTTGGCAGCTGCCCAGCGACATGCCAGCAATGTGAAAACAGGACTGACTGGCCCGGTACTTGTATACTGTGACTGTGACTGAGAGGGATATTCCAGTTGTAGGCCTATTACACTATGTTTGACTTTGCAGACAAGGCCGTAGAGACAGGACGGTCACGGATTGGGGCAGGGGAGGGGAGGGGGCTTTTCTTTTTATGTGTGAAACTGCCCCCCCCCCCCCCCAACCCCTTCAAACTAGGAGCGCACCCTAGTTTGTATATACCCAGCATACACTAAATCGAACACGTACTGTTGTCTAGTCCCCTTGTTTATGCGTTCTCACGTAGCAATGCATTTCCAATAGTGGAGTCCATTATGGTACAAGTGTCGTTTGGTGCAAAATCTTCTAAAAGCACCAAAGTTGGCCATACTCTTTCGATTGTTGATGGGCGCCAAGAAAATTGACTTCCGGGACCGCCATATTGGCAAGATCCAATATGGCCGCAAAGGGGTAAGAGAGAAATCACAGATATACAAATCTAGAAAGACAACAAACATGTGCAATACATGTTTTCAGGGTGATCCATAGCCAAGGAATCCAATACTCACATCGCTTTCTCAATAATGTGAGGCCATTTGGGGTAAAATCTGCACATTTTATTGTCTATTTCATTGTTACTTTGAAGCATTGTCTTTAATTCTTCTAGAAGCACCAAACTTAGCAACAAGTATAGGAGTATAAAAACATTTTACAATAATGATGAAAAAGAATCATTTTCTCCGTGGGATGTATTGTAGTTTCCATTTTCCTACTGTTGGTGTAACATGTAGACGCACTATGTAACCTTGTGTGTGTGTGTGTGTGTGTGTGTGTGTGTGTGTATGTGTGTGTGTGTTTGTGTGTGCGTGCGCGCGTGCGTGAATGTGTGTGCCCGTGTGTGACTTAGAATGTATATTTTCGTTTCCATATGCCGTAACATAACATCACCGAAACTCTAAAAAATCTAACGCATCCATACGCCGCGAGTAGCCGCCTTTGTTTTGACGTGCTGCCAAAGTTGTATAGTTGTTGGTGTCCAGTTTGTATGTGTGTCAGTCATGTTTCTGTGTGCAAGCTTGCCTAACCAAACAGTAGCAAGAGTTAACACATGTCCTTGTTAACAACTGGGAATGATGCCTATTTGGAAGTGTGTCAAGGTGAGTAGGCCTACAGTAGGCGCCGCTTATAAAAAACGGTCCCTGTCCAGAGCGAAAGCGTTCTTTTATCCGAAGTGTACCAAGAATACTACGATCATGAAGTGTTTGTTACTGAAAGAGACCATTCAGGGAAAAGTAGAAGGAACAAGAAAAAAGGAAGGCCACGAAGTATCTACCTTGGCAACATCAAGGAATGGACTGGCAAAGACAGCCCAGAGATTTTCAATAGGCTACTATGGACAGAAGGCAAGACTGGCGTGATGTAGTACACCAAGCAGTGCGGGCAGGAAACATTCGAGGGAGTGAGGCTGTACAGTGAGTGAGTGAGTGAGTACTAAGATCCGAAGTTCAGTTTTTTTGAGCCAAAATCAAGGGATGCAACCCAGTTTTCAACGTTTTGATTTGTGTATACTCTTTTGTTGACGTACAGGTGCAGTAAAGTGTCGCTGGTACACATGTGAACAATTCGGATTGTTATATTATTACGATGTGCATAGATAGAGCTAGTAAGAACGGACTGTATGCACATTCTTGATTGGTCACCATCAGCCTTGACAGTAAGATAAATCACAGACACTAGATTACCTAATCTCTCTGGATAAATCCACTTTGTTGAGAACAGTCAGCCGCTCTTATAACCGAAGTGTTATTTTCTCCGACGTTCTTATAAGCGACGCGTACTGGACTGAACCAGACCGTGTCCTCAGCGGTAGCCATTGGTCGGTGCCACTTAGCTTACGACATCGTCTGATCGTCTGCTACAGTCTACACGGACATAATGGACATGCCATACATAAACTCTCTACTAACAACACACTGTAAGTGCAGAAAGTTTGGTTCTGTATCTCATGTATCAGTTTGACTCTTTTTCTTGTGTCTGATCCGTTTGCTCTGTCTCTCTCTGTCTCTGTCTCTCCACCCCCCCCCCTCTCTCTCTCTCTGTCTATATATATATATATATATATATATACACATATATATCTCACACACACACGCATATATGTACACAGACGCATGCACACACACACACACACACAAACACACACACACACACATACACACGCATATATGTACACACACATTACTCATTGTAACCCAACAGTGTAATTAAAGAAGGAGGGGGAGAGAGAGAGAGGGAAAGGGAGACAGAGAGAGAGAGGTGGAGAGGGAGAGAGAGAGAGAGAGAGAGAGATAGAGAGAGAGAGAGAGAGAGAGAGAGAAAGGGACAAAGAGAGAGACAACTTAAAATGATTAGATATTACTTATATTTGAAATGTAAAAATTATTTAAAAACATGGGGGCTCTTCGGAAATTGCACTATTTCTATGTAAACAAACGGGAAGGCAATTTCCGAAGAGTGCCCTAACTTCTATCGCAATCAAAAGTGTTCCTGTTCAGGTAAGAAGAAGAAGAAGAAGAAAACGCTCTTTCTTAGAACCAACGTTCACATACAAATTGTTGACAGCTAAAGTGTACCATACACCTCATCCCTCAAAATATACAATCAGCTGAGAGACAAACTCTTTTTCCTAATTAGCCGACTGATCTAGATCTAAGATCAAGATCTAGGCCTCCTCGTCATTCCCATCCAAGGCCCCTCCTAGGCCTAATCATAATGTTTCGACACACCTTGTGGCTTGTTGGCCCTTTTCCTTTTATCCTGTAATCGATAGGGTGGTGATGAAAGAATCTAGAATCCGGATTAAACGGGCTTCAACTAGTCTAGATTCTAGTTATCAAATCAGTCCCAAGAAACTGAAACTGAAGCCCTTCTTCTTCTTCCTTGTAAGCGCCCACAATCATCATAGGATAGAGGGCCCCTAGTAAAAAGTATATCATTTAATGTAGGGTACACACTGCGGTGAGTAGGCCACATAATCATAATTAGGCCCTATAAATTATAAATAGACTAGATTTTACAACATAATCTGATCTAGAGTCTAGATCTTAGATATCTAGACTAGATTTATATTCTAGAGTGACTAGAGATCTAGTCAGACTATCCATTACATCCAGAGTAGAGTTAAGTTAGTTTAGTTAGTGATCAGTGTAAACATGAATTTTACCGTTGCGGGTGGGCGTCGTCTACTATTGTTTATAGTACTAGTCCGCCATCTTGGATTGGCGACAAGGGTGTGCGAATAGGCTACCGTAATACTGGTACTCGATTAATCTCGCGGCGGGCGTTAGGCCTATAGAATAGATAGATCTAGGTCTAAAATGAGTCATCTTCATTCCGGTTTTGACAGGTAGATTGTTTTCACACTGTTCTGAACACACTTGGAGTATCATCATTTCCTCTCACCTTGTTTAAAAGAATCCATAATAAACACCACAAAACTCCCAAGAGAATTCACATAAATCCAAAACGAATTCAGCATGAATGTCAAATGGCCAATTTGACAAGTATGGTGTCGGATTTCGGTATTCGCCCACCCATCTCGCCAATCCAAAGTCGCTACGGTAAAATTCATGTTTACCGTGATCAGATCTCTATCTCTACTTATCGTTCGATGGCTGGATCTTACTGACTTACTGACACCATTATTTATATTAATTTGTTACTAAAGTTAGCATATATTCGTCGAACACGTGTTCACGGATTCGACAAACATAGACAGAATTCCCAAATTATATCCTTCATTATCTCAATAAATTTGACATGGTATCCAAAACAGTTTCGAGGAACAAAATTGAGCCAATGTCAACTCCCCCTCACTGCAGGTGTTGCCATTGTCAGCAGACAAAACAGCTTTGTTAACAAGTAAAGTGCAGTCCAAGTACTGTACAAGCACCAGTTTAGCACATCCGTTTTCATTTTACAATTTACAGAGACAGTAGGGTGCCTACTACAACCGTGCTCTGTTCTGGGGGGAAAAGCTCAAGACAATGATGGAAGTTTACCGTCGTCTCCTGCATCATCGCTGTCATATCAAGGGATGTAACAATTAGATAGTTTGTACCTAATAACTACATTTATATATATATAGTAGGCCTACCCCGCAGAGCCGTTTTCACAGATTTGTAAAAACACGGATTGCACAAACTTTTTCGGTGGACCCGTGTAGTTTGTCCAGTACGTGTTACAGATATATGTATGTTGTAGATGCTTCTTTGACTTTGTGTGTGTAGTTTGTAGGGTAGGACTAGATCTGGATGCCCACTTCTTACAAATGTTTTCGTTTTGTTTGTCCCATTTCCTTTGCAGCTTTACTAACAAGATGCTCCTGATGGAAAAATGACCACTCCTGTTACATCTTGTATGCAAATGAGAGTAAAACATGAATGGAACTTGATATTCCCAGGAAATTTTAGTCTAAAGAAATAATTCTACAAAAAGCTGAAATCTACCTTTTAATAGCCTTTTTTCACCCACTAGATTTATAACAAAATGGAGGTCAAAAGTAGTGACACAGATGCTAATGCACAAGAAATTGAGCATTCTCATGAAATTGTGGCAAGACCTTCCTCAAATGGAGGTATAAGTGTAGAACAAACATTAACATACTCTGAGAAGTCTTCCACATCTTCCAAACCAAGCCCAAGTGACAGTGGTGTTGGCTCCACAGGAATCCCCTGTCGCATCAGTCATGAAGAGATTTTGGTAGATGACAATAGAGATCTCCAATCAAAACCCTCAAACTCGAAAGAAGTTGAAGATCCCTCAGTATCTCAAGGAACACCATCAACAGAAATGGCAAGTGAAGAAGAAAGGCCTAGTTCAAACAGCAATATTGACACAGATTTACAAGGCAAAGTGTCAGATCAAACATCACGTTCCCCTTCTGTACTGTTCAGTACAGCAATTCAAGAAATGAGTCCACCGGCAGAGGAGTCGTCAAAGTTTGAAGTTCTACAGGTGGAGGAGGAGGCACAAGACCTCGGAGGAGAGCATGGAGATGGGGACCAAAAGAAACCTCTGCTCAATTTACCACTGCAGAGTCCACCCAGTTTACCACTGCAGAGTCCACCCAGTTTTGAATCTGAGGGGGGGAACTCGACTTCAAGCTTCAAATCGTTCACTAATCAAGACACAATCGGACCCTTGGACAACCCAGAGTTTTTGCAGAAACTTTATGCTTCAGTCAGGTAAGTCTTCCTGGGTGGTTTTGCCAGTTGATTACTTAGTATTATATTATATATATATGTGTCTCTATTATTATTATTTAGGAGGTAGGCCTAGTCGTTACTCTATCACTCTCCCTGTTTTTTTTAATTCAATTTTCACCCGCACAAGTTGGACAATTCCATCATGTGTGTATGAAAAGACCATGATGTTTTCTCATTACACTGTATTTCATTATTTGATATCAACTTTTGATTTTAATTCTTCTCATTTACTTCTGCTGTCTGTTTAAACAATTTCAGCCAATGTTGTCTACACATGTGCCATGTTATGAGTTTGTGAGCCCTCTTCAGGTCCTAAAATCTCTCATGCACATTTAAACTTTTGCAGCCAGCAGCCCCTTCCTGGACAACCTCTTGGCACATCAGAGCTGGATGTAGAAAAGCTGGCTGATTATGGAGCCCCCCCAGGTGTGGATGGAGGCTATGCTTGGGTCATCTTGGCCGCCATTGTCTGTGCCCTCTTGTTGCTTGGCTCCACCGTGTTTGCTGCAGGTCTGTGGGTTTAATTTTTTAACTCAGTAAATGTTTTTCTATTGGATCATACTATGTAACACAAAGTGGTATTGATGACTCCTGTCCTGACTCTATGTACTACTTACTGTAACTTAAAACAGATTGATTTCAACTGTAAGAATTAGGTATGATACCTGCATGAATTCAATATTTTGAGAACAAATGCGCAAGACTGACTATTTAATAATGGCTTGCTTAGTCTGTGCTTGAACTTATTCAATATAGTAGATTGAAGGGTTTGGATGCAGTAAGTGATAAACACCATTTTTTGACTTGTGGGTCCTGCTTTACGGTTCAAGTGTTATTTTGCTCCAAGAAAAATGTACTTCACATAGCAATAAACAAGTTTTTATGATATTGCTATTGGGAAAAGATTGTCTTCTACTTTCGCATCCAAGCCCTTCACATTTTCCTACAGTGAGAGACTCAATAACAACTTTGTTTAATTTGTCAGTTTGCTGATCCTTCTTTCTTAGGTGTCCTGTTACCTGCTATACTGCAGGAGATTGACCCAGACATTACCAAAGTTTGCTGGATTGGCTCTTTCTTTGTCAGTACAATGTGCATTGCAGGTGAGCTTCACACAAGGCTGCAGCTTTCTCAATTCACATACAACTTATTCTTTCTATTACTCTAAGGTATCGAATAAACAGGGGGGGAGGGGGGGGGGTGCAATGTCTCTGAAATTAATGAACAGGGGTTTGGAATAAACGAGGTGAAGGGGTACATCGCGGCTATCGTAAAGTAAAAAAGGGTCTACTCTTTGGTACCTGTTGGCTTCGTACTTGCTGCAGTTTACAATTTTGACCGTATTAATAATGAAAAAAAACGTGCTTTTCGAAACTTGATGAAAGAAGAAGTAGGTCTATCGAAGGGCTAAAATTAATAGGCAGGGGGGTATTCTCCAATAAGAAAAAAACAGAGGGGGGTGAGGGTGTCCAGACTAAAAGAAAACTGGATGAGTATGGAAAAGATCTTGTGTATATAAAAACACACTTGCATCTTACCTAGTATCTAACAGAGTGTATTTCTTACAAGTAGGGACCATCAGCACTAGCATCCTTCAATACATCCCACAGGCAAGAACTGAACCTCTATGGGTGCTCTAAGTGCGATGATTTTGTTCTTGGAATAACTATATACTACTACTACTAATAATAATAATTTATTTGTAAAGTGCCTAAAATCCACATACAAGTACATCACATGGTAAAAGACATACATTGCATATAGATTGACATCATTTCATAGTAAAGTTTTAAATCATTAAAAACTGTAGTGAGAATTGTCTATTAAAATAGAGAAATGAAATAAAATAAAGTAGAGAAAAATGCTCATACTTTCATGACGATTTTGTTTTCTTTGAAGGTCCCTTTGTAGGCTTGGTGCTGAGACGTCTTGGGTCCAAGTTGACAGTGATGCTTGGTGCTCTACTCATGTCTGTTGGATTCTTCGCAGCATCCTTCAGCCACTCTGTGCTAGGTCTCATCTTGTCTCATGGTCTCACTGCAGGTAGGAACTCATACAATGCCAAAGAACCACTTTTCTGATTACTTCTGATTGATCAATATTATGTCATGTAAAAACAAAGAAATGTTTTATGACATTGTTACTTGTATAGAAGAAACTAAAATTTGTAAGAGATATTATGCTTAAGCCTTCGATTTGATGTGTATTTTACATTGTACACATGTATATATTATATAAATGATATTTGTGTATTTATTATCTGTATGTACATGTTATATTTCATTTGTTGTGCCTTTGATTGAGATGTGGGCCAATGGCCTAGAAAGTCTACAATAAACTTCATTCATTCAACACACACAATGACAGACCTTTGGAGGAGAACAGGGAGAACACAGGCAATACCATGTTTTAGATATCCCTCTCCACTTGTAAAGTGATATATACAATGTGAAATGAATGTCCATTTTAATGGTAGAAACTGCAAACTCCACATAAAATTAACACATCACAAAAGTTTGCTACCTACATACACAAGAGTTTCAAACTTGAAAGTGAGTTTTCTTGGACATGGCAAAAACGAATTCTACTGCTTTTTCTCCTATGGCCTTGATTTGTGTATTTAGCATGACTATCCTTAAACTGTTCTTCAGACAATGCTCAAAGTTTTCCCTTGAACATGTTAACCTAATAAGTATGGGTGTTTTGTCTTTTTCAATAGCTAGTGTCCCTTTATTGTAAATGAGTACATCATAATACATCATATAAAGGCAGTGGAGCCCTTAAATACTATGATAGTGGAGAAGTTTGACAAAGCATGTAACACATAATTCTCATTTATCTTGTTCCTTCTAGATTAAAACCCAAACAAACAAAAACACAATAGGAAAACTTGTCCATTCATGCTTTATCTAAAGGTGCATTGACTCTTCTAATTTTTGTTTTGTTTTGTTTTCAGGCATTGGTGGAGGTCTTGTAGTGAACACTTCCTTTGTGACTGTAGGTCAGAGGTTCAACCGTCGCAGAGGCCTGGCCTGTGGTCTCTTAGCCACCGGCATAGGAGCAGGCTTTGTCATTGGTGAGGGAACAGTAACGAGAGGGGGGGGATGATAGGGTTTAATTATAGAAACAATCAAGACTTATTTGTGAGGTGAAGATTGTTTCTGATTTTGACCATGTGTCATCAGTAAAGGATTGAAATTACTGGAGGCTCCAGCTCCAACCTTGACAAGATCACACCTGAAGCTGAAACATGGATACTTTTTCTAATCACCAAGGGTCAACTGATAGGATAGCTAAGGCAACAAAGTCGGGTATTTCACAGCAATGGTGTAATTATATATTAGTACCTGGACCAGTCAGATCAGAAAGACTACACTTAGACTGGGTGGGATATTCCAGTAATGCTCCATCTAGAGGCAGCAGCTTACAAACCTGTATACATAGCCTACCACATTGTGTATGTTTTGATCTTTGTAATGAACCTAACGTATGTCTACATTCCTGTTTACAGGTGGCATTGTCATCTCTAGTCTTTTGGAAGTGTATGGTCTGCATGGCACCTACCTCGTGTGGTCAGCCATTCAGCTACACATTCTCTTGTGTGGAATGTTGTTGCGTCCTCTGCCAGCGTATCAGACTGTGAGAGATTTGTCCGACCCACTGAGATCCCAGCCTTCAGATCTTCACACTAGTGGGCTCAACACACCCAACTTGATGACAAGTTTGATTAGTGGTATGAACAGTGCATACCTCACAGCAGAACAAGTCAGTCTGACCAGTGGCAGGACAAACCAACCTCTAGCTCACAGCAGTCGTTTGGAGCTCCAGCGACAATTGAGTCACTTTAGTCGAGTGTCAGATCAGAATATTGCCCTGCTGAGGACAGTGCTCCACCCAGATTACATGTCGAAGTCTAGTATCGGGATCAATCAGTCACAGCGGTCTCTGGCCAGGTCGGCGTACAAGAGTCCATCCATCCAAAGACGTCAGCGGCACGGTCCCTCCGAGTCGTCCAGTTTGGTGACCACACCGATGACCAGTGTACCCTCAGACATTGCTGCCACCATGGCTGGACCGGCGGGGGAGCAGCCTTCTCCTGCCAAGAGATCTGAGAAACCTTTAAACATTACATCACCTGCTGAGCTCATGAGGACTTTCCCCTTTTCAAACAGAACGTCCGTTCAATCCGATAGGTTTAGTTCTCATTTGATTGAGTCGAAAACATCCCCTACAGAAACAGAAAAGTCGTTGTCCTTTGCTGCTGGCCTAGATACGACAAGTTCTGTGGCTTTGGATAGACAGAAATCATTCAAGTCAGAAGTGTCAGATTCCAGCAGTCGAGCTCAATCATCTTTGAAAGCACCAGGCCCCAGCCAGACCCCGGCCAGACAGCACATGCTCTCCACCACAAGCTCTTACGATCCGTCCCAAGTGACCACAGGCTCTGGCAGTTTCTCCAGTCAGAATGCACTCAGCTCTCCTGTTCGCTGTGTTGAGCTTGACCGAGAGTCGCTGGCCTGCACCCTGGTAGGAAGCTTACAGCCTCGGGATGCATTGACCCCTCGCTACCAGCTGGGCTCTCGCAGCGTGTCTTCTTTCATGGGCAGTGTGATGAGTCTGCCCACCTCTTTGGCCATCATCAAGGACGACCTGTCCCGCTTCCAGTTTGAAGAGGTCACTCCAGGGACCCAACAGGTGAGAAGCTGGCCACAGCACTCGTCTGGTTTGCCTTAAAAAAGAAATACCTATTCATTTAAACTAAAATGATAAATGGTAAAAGTTAGTCACACTTTTTAATCATTTAGAAAATATCAGAATGATAGAAGCCCAGTTTTACAGAACTGTATCACTCTGTGCCACTTAGACCATTCATAGCTTTTTACAGGATGGTGTACATGCATTGTGATAAACTTTGTTGTTGTTTTAAAGGCTGTGTTGAGCTCTAATAATGCTACTCTAATGTATCTTAAAAAGCATAGTTTTTTTCTATGTTTTCTCTCTTTGTCTAAATATTTTGATTCTCCAAAATGCTTATTGAATTTTTCTGTCTGTAATGCCGGTATGGTTGGGCCCAAAGACTACTTTTATAGCTTCTTAAAGAGTATCAATCCAGTTTCCAAATTCTTTGTTTTTCCCCTAGGCTAGCGGCATCTTCAGAGCTTTTGCAGTGTTGAAGAACAAGCCGTTTGCAGCCTTTGCGTTTGCCAGTATGATCCATGCATGTGGGGAGTCCCCAGTAGGCTTGTATCTCCCTGCTTATGCTGTCAGGTAGGCAGCCATAATAATGATAATAATAATAAAGTGTATTTATAGAGCTCTTTTCCCAAAGAAGGCTCAAAGCTCTGTACAATTGTTCACATTGAATGCAAAGGACATGGGGACAACAACACCAGACAATATATGTTATGTCTTCTTCAGCTTTATAATTGAATATTTCCCCTACCAAACATTTTCACAAACATTATGACTGTTCTCCTGCTTGATTTGAAAATGATAATGATGAATAATGAATGCATGATTAGCATCATAGAGTGAGAGAGGATCATCTTTCCTAAAAGAAAAAAATAGAAATGCATATTATTACTGTAGCATGCAATATATTCCAGTCATCACAACTTTGAATACAGATACAATAAATCACCTAGCACTTTATGTCTTTTCCAAATGGACTCTATTTATCCTTAATTTCTATTTTTGGCCTTGTAGCCTTTTGCTTCCCACCTTTAGCAGCGGCATTTGAAGATATTCGATTTTCTTTTTTAGAAAAATTGTAATATGTTCATATGAGATTCATAGTTGTTTTACCCTTTTATCTATTTCATTAAAGAAGGAGAATAGATAGTTTATTTATTACTATATTACTCTCCAGTTTGGGCACTGGCGTAATGCAGTCGTCCACTCTCTACACTGCCATGGGATTTGGTTCTATGACTGGTCGCTTCCTCACTGGTCTCATTGCCAGTGATGGACGCATTGGACCCATCCTCTTGTACATTGGTAAGTCTTTTCCTTCTAATATAGTAAGTGTTGGTTTTTTATTTTGCTATCTTTCTGTGTAACATTCTTCTTCTTCTTATTATTATTATTATTATTATTATTATTACTAGTGGTTAGCCCATTCTACGAATAGCAGAGTACGCCCCACCTCCGGCCCCTTATCGCCTCATTTTTACTTAAAACGATTGAGATACTCAAATTAATGATACCACACACCGCCCCCTCCCCACCCACTCTTTCAAACCCC